>PVIC010024275.1:0-26160 GCA_004025085.1 Thryonomys swinderianus | reverse complement strand
GACACACACAGAGAGAGAGAGAGAGAGAGAGAGAGAGAGAGAGAGAGAGAGAGAGAGAGAGAGAGCCCAGCACCATGACACTATGCTAGGCATGTAGGATTATCAGTCAACAAAGTGAGCGAACAGAAACTGCTGTCGTACAGGCACCACCTTCTGCTGGGCGAGGGGCGAATGAGGTAGATTAGGTCCCACACTGTATTTCTAACTACTTTGGAAAGAGAAGTAGAGCAGAGTAGAGCAAGCAACCGGGCGGGCAGGCAGAGTCACGGAGACAGGTGGCCGCGGCAGAGGAGGCCTCGCGGAGGGAGTCAGCAGCCAGCCAAGCCTTGGACCCAGGGAAGGAGCCGCGCCCTGGACGTCTCAGGGCAGAGGGCAGAGGAGGCTCCGAGATTCTTAGTAAGGCGCCTGCCTGGAGCGTCCAAGAAAACAGCAAGGAGTGGGCAACACAGGAGAAGTCACAGGAGATGAGATCAGAAAGGACAGTGAGTCCGAAATTGAGCCTTGAAGTCTCTGAAAGAATCTCCACTTTTGCCCCAAGTGAAATAGGAGCCGTCTCGGAACTCAGAGCAGAGCGGTGACGGCACATCTTAATTGTCACCATGTGGTAGGAAGTTGCACTCTGTGAATTCGTTTTCTTTGTGTTGTAGTTTGGAACTAAGAATGCAGAAGTTACCTAAGTTCATCGCTGCTTCCAAAAGCAAGCAGGAAGACATGAATCTCTCCTCAAGGAATAAAAACAGAAAAGAAAAATAAGACTGGGAGCCGAGGCGGTAATACCGATCTTAATGAGTGCACGTGCTCGAGAAACGGGGACGGACTCACGGGAGGCGTTCGCGTTCTTGGAAAACATTTCAAAAGGGCTGCAGCAGCCTTCGCTCAAGAATCCCTGAGGGTCTGGAATGAGCTCAGACTTGGTGCTTGTGGGCCTAGATGCGCTCACTAGACTTCCCGAGATACGCTGAATGTGGATTAATGGTCCTTGTTCTGTTCCTTCAGAATAGGAAGACCCCTCTCTCAAGGTGACCTGATCAGCCGGCTGGAAGAGTTATCTTTGTGATACTGGAAGAATGCAAATGATAAAAGATGTTTTCATGAATCTCTGGATCCAATAAACTTAACATAAGGGACACCTTATGACGTTCGCTCCAGAAAATCTCCCATGTGTGAGTCCACGTGTGGTTAACTAACAATGGTTCCTCCTTAAATGGCTCACAACCGTATATTCTTCACGAAGGAGCCGTCTACAGGAGGTCTTAGAGTCTTCAGAAATCATTCTTCAGCCCTCAAACCATGTCACTCTCAGTCCAGGGCTAGAAAATCCCTTCTCGGTATCAGCTTCTTTTACTTTCAGGGAAGGCAAAACCTGCCTCTGACAGAAGGCAAAAAGAACTTAATTTTTAAAAGTACCATCTTGGAAGGAGGTTGAAGAGCAATTGCCTAAGACTTGGAACAGACTTTGAGACAGAGTTCCATCACATACACAGAAAGTTGTGCGCAGTCCACTCCCGGAGGCACTGTGACGAAGTTCCCTGTGGAGTAAACAGAAAGACGGAGCATCAAGACCCAACAGGACTGACTCAACAGGAGCCAGAGGAGGACTGGCAGGCTCACGGCAAAGTTATAACACTGGTCACAAAATCCTCCCTGAGGCCGCTGCCCCTTTCCAAAACTGGAGCCAGAGCAAATCAGCAAGCTGAAAGACAGCCATGAGACACTCCAACAAAGAAACCTTTTTTTTTTTTTAACATTCTACACCTCATCTAGCGAGGTGCCACAGGTGAGGGGGAGAACGCAGGTCTCCTAC
Organism: Thryonomys swinderianus; assembly: GCA_004025085.1. Classification (NCBI taxonomy): domain Eukaryota; kingdom Metazoa; phylum Chordata; class Mammalia; order Rodentia; family Thryonomyidae; genus Thryonomys; species Thryonomys swinderianus. Next base: position 24,356 of record PVIC010024275.1, on the reverse strand, counting down.
AGAGAAAATAAGAAATCAAAAGATTGCAAACCTGTGGTTAGTTTAAAATAGCTCTCATTGTAGTTCTGATTTTTTAAAGCAGCTTTGAATTAAGTCCTTGTTAGCTAAAGGTTTATAAAGTTAGGCCACGTTCCAGCAGTCTCAATTTCTAGCCAGTGTGAGGAAGCCGCTGTACACATTTTTGGGAAAGGAGCCTAAAGAACTGGAACCACCTGGTTCCAGGGTTACTTGGGGGCATAGGATTTGCTTGACCTGGTCTTTAGGGGCCATAAAATAAAAACTGGCATGTCCCAACCTGGTCCTTTCAGCTAGATGGTAAATTGCCTATTACATTCATGCCCTAAGAAAGGAAACTGTGTGTCCTTGTTAATTCCAAATTGCAAATGGACCCCTTACTGATTTAGTCTAGAGACTGATAGAAATGCTGTCTTGACAAACCGCGAGCTTTGTTCTCTGAGAAAACTCCAGACCACACTGAAGTGTGAAAACCAAGGTACTAGAAGCTAACTGGGGGGGGGGTGTGGGCTGTAAACCCAATACTCAGGATTTCCCAAAACTTACTTCTTTACCTCCAGTCAGTAAAAGAGTGTCAGGGTTAAGGGGCGTCGTCAGTGATGAACATACTGCCTGACACCCAACAGGGTCGCCACACACATCTTCAGCAGGAAACCCAAGGACAGTATCTCTCTCCTGAAATTTAGTGGTCACTCTTAGGAATTCCCCTAGAACACACAATCAGTGGGGGTACTGAGCCGCTCTAGAAAAGTTGTAGTTTTCAAGTCTGTGAGCTAAAGTTACTGGTTCTAATTTGTGGCCTGTACCAAACACATACCTCCTTTGAAATCAACAGGAGAAACTCAGCCATGAGCACAAAACATACCTCTATGAGAAGTAAAATTGCTGACTGAACCCACACAGACCTCTACTCTTCACTGGACCCTTGTGACCGCTCCTTTTTTTCGAGAGATGAATAGATTAGAAGGGGCTTCTAGTGACCCTGCTAGTGATAAAGGGTTTGCTGGAGGGCCTACAGGCAATTTTAGTAGATCTCGCTGGTAAGAAAGGTTAACTTTGATCCTAAGCAGAGGAATAGGGGCCATAGCTCTGGCAGAGTGCTGTGAAGTCCCAGCTTTTATCTTGATATATTTCTGTTGTTGATTTCAGTCTTTAGCACTTGACCCAGTACTAGCTCATATAACGTAGTGTTGTCAGCCTGCTTTTTCTAGAACAAGACACATCCTCTTCATTTTCTTGAAGACTGTGTCTTTAAGAGCAAGGTAGATGAAAGTAAGAGAGGAGAAAAGGAAAGAAAAGAAAGATGGAAGGAAGGAAGGAGGGATGGAAGGAAGGAAGGAAGAAGAAAAGAGAAAGAAAAAGATCATTCTGAACACAATCACAATGAGCATAATTTATTCTGTCAACATACAATTCATAGAAATTCATAAATGATCTGATCTACCCTTCTCAGATTTATAAAGAAATTGAGGGCAAAAGCAGAGAAATAATTTGTTTATAGTGACAGATATTTATCATATTTATGAGTGCAAATATTACACTAAAACTACTTCTCATCCACTTATTTTTTAATTTCCTGCTTTTCCATGAGACAGTTGTGTTTAAGAAAAAGCATGTCAGTAACAAGGAAAAGTCAGTGTGACCCAGTGTGTGTGTGTGTGTGTGTGTGTGTGTGTGTGTGTGTGTGTGTGTTTGAGGTCAGACCCAGGACTATGCAAATGGTATGGAACCTCTTTATCACTGAGCTACCTCCCCCAGCCATTTCTCACCTGAGAAAGGTGTTACCCTACAGCCTATGAACATCACCACCATAGGTAACTAGTTATCCCTGTGGTTTTTGACTTGCAAGACTTAGAACAATAAGCTCATTACTCTTTAACCACTTCTTGGAAAGGAAACTGTACAATTAGCTAACCAATATTTTACTAAGACATCGCTTTTTGCCTGGAAGTGTCTCTTGCATTCACAGAAATTAGCTATTTCAATTTAAAAGTCAGCTACCATCATACGTGATGGCAGTATTTGAATGTTAGGAGTGAACATGTCTTTAGTTGTCTGAACACGTGGCTCTCAGCTCCTTTCACTGGCTTGGAGAAACATTTAAAGGCACAAAAAAACACTATTCACATGTAGCATGTTGTTTTTGTTACAGCAGTTTGTCAGTATCTTAGGCCATTTCTTGTTGCTTGACCAGCACACCAGAGGCTGACTAATTTATAAAGGACAGAAGCTTTTTAATTCTTAGTTCTGGAGGCTGACAAGTCCAAGCGCGGGTCTCCAAATCTGTGGGGACTTCTGCTGTATCACAATGTGGCAGAAAAAGGAACAGGCAACTGGGCGCGCGCTGACAGACAAAACCATAGCGGACAGTACTGTAACAGTAGCTGGTCAAACCTCTCTTAGTATCTGTTAGTGTTTTTAATATTTTTCTTTTGGAGAAAACTTTTCAACTCTCTGTGCCAATTTACCAATTTACTACCTGACAGCACAAACAGTATGTATATTGGGGCCTCCTTATTTAAAATGAATCTCAAATTCTGTTCTTTATACATAAAGTGGAGGAAATAGTTGATTGACTTCGGGGTTTCTCAGCCTTAATACAGTTGACTTCTTGGGTTGGATAATTATTAGAGAGAATTGTCCCATGGTCTCTGCCTTCATCCACCACATAACAGTGGTATTTCCCTCTTCTAGTTATAACAACCAAAAAAGGCCTCTAGACTTTCTACATGTCTTCTAAGGGGCAAAAATCTCCATAGGTTAAGAAGCACTGATGCCACCTGTTTCAGAAAGAGAGAGCTGAACAATGGAAGCTCCATAAAAGCTGGAGTTATATCTGTTTTGTGCGTCACTGTATCAAGGTTATGTTGAGTGGTATGGTTTTTAAAACAAAGTGTTTATCGAAGAAAGACACAGTGTGGTATCAAAGACAAAGTCTTGGCTATGCAATAGTTGTACACCAATCTGGCATAGCATTTGTCTAAAGCATTTTATCCCTTTGAATTTTAGCACTGTAATTTGTATTTTAGGAAATCATCCTTGCCTTGACTTCACCATCTTGTGAATCTCAAACACAATTTTTTTTTTTTTAAAGACAGGGTCTCACTTTATAGTTCAGGCTGGCTCTGAGCTCACTATGTAGCTCAGGCAAGCCTTGAACTCAGCAATTCTCTTGACTCTCCACTGAACTGGAGAACCCAAGGAAACTTACTTCACATTTTTGACCCCTTGCTGCTTCCATACATGTTCATTTTTCTCTCTAACTCAAAAGCCTCAGAAGAGTCTAACTTTTAACATGGTGTCTCATCACCCTGAATGAGAGAGTACATCCCAAAACAAGCAAAGGTAGAGTTACTGATGTCTGAAGACCTGCCTCGTCTGCTGATCCTATCTAATGTGGCATGCTGTTGTGTGAGGAACTTTGCATGTTCTGTGTGTTTATTTATTACTAGTTCTATTAGATTTCACCAGAGAAATTCGAACAAATGTGATATAAGAAAGACAGAGAGATTTGTTTTAAGAGATGGACTTGGACCGGATATTTAGCATGGTTCTGGCACCTGCCTAACAAACTCAAGGTCCCTGGTTCGATCCCCAGTAACCACATACAACTATACCCAGTGTGGTGACTCATGCCCACCAGCGATCAGTACCACATACCACAATGCTGGCCATGGTGGCTCACACCTATAATCCTCACCTTCTGGAAGCAGAGGTGGAGGATTGCTGAGTTTGAGGATTGCCTGGGCTACATAGTGAGCTCAGGGCCAGCCTGAACTACAAAGTGAGACCCTGTCTCAAAAAAAAAAAAAAAAAAAGAGAGAGAGAGAAAGAGAGAGGGAGGTATGCAGCCATGAGGCTGGCAGCTCTGGAAATCTGGAAATCTTCGGACTGGGCTGGACATCCCAGGAGGAGTGGTTGCTGCAGGGTTGCATTTGTAGAGAACCTGGAAACAGAGCTTCTTATTCTGGGGCCCTTGGAGTTTTCTCTTAAGGCCTGGAGCTGACCCCTGGGGGTCCACCCGCTTCATGGAGTGTAACCAGCTTCACTCCAACTCTGTACCTTTACATGTTAATCACACAGAAAATAGCCTTCGCAGCAGTATCCGGACTCGTGTTCAGCCCAACAACTAGGAACTACAGCCCGGCCAAGGTGACACATAGGATTAGACTTCAGAGCGGTGACAATAAGCGTTCTATTTGCATACATCAATAATCTTTTAAATCAACAATTAAGTGTTTTTCAGTTTACAAAATAATACTTAAAATGAAAAGTCAATCAGTATGGAAACATAATTATTACTCCTACCATTTTGATTAATAACATCCACCCTTTGTGTAATAATTTAAGGATTTGGCAGTAATTAATTTACTCCTACTCTGATTAATTGGATCTTTCCTATGTTACTAACGAGGACTGTGAAATATCTCAGTTCTTACAGCATGTCTGTAAGGGGGGACAGATCATTCCCATGTCAGAGACAAGGAAACAAAGGCCTTGGAAGGTAAACTAAGGGGTCCGTGCAGTAAGTAGCAGGGCTGGAATTCAATCTGGGATTGCTCTGGTTTGAGAGATCATTTTTTTGTCTGTTTCTTTGGTTTGGGCTTTTGGTGTTGTTTTTTTTTTTTTGAAACAGGTCTTGTAGACATAAACCATTATTACCCAGTAGAGCTCAGTTTGTAACCATCTCAGTTTTCTGTTTCTCTTACTCTAATTTTTCTTACCTTTTAACTTTTTCTGTCTAGACATATGATATATATTCACTATTAAAAAAATCCAAACATTAGGAAGTGAATGCTCCACCCTAAGGGTAATTGTTGCGAAAAGCCTAGTGGGAACAGATGCAGGTGTATTTCTGATCTTACACTACTATAAACGTGATAAGCATAAATCACCACACACTTGTGGGCTAGCAGTTGAGGTATCCAAGTGGAGTTTCCCAAGTGTGGCGACGAAAGCGCAGTGTCGCACTGGCCTCTACAAACCAACCCTAGACATCAGCATGGCCTTGCCAAGGTGTCCTCGGAGGCTTCAAGCTGACTTCCGACTCAGTACTGCTCCGTGGCCTCCTTTACCTTCGCATTCATTATTACTCCAGCTTCACAGTGAAACACAACAGCTCTATCTAGACCCGTTGCTTTGCAAGCAGGACTTCTAAGGTTCTCTCTTTTGTTTTTTCCTTATGTGCCGCTTCATCCTCCTTAGGTTCTGTCTTGAGCCAAATTCAGTGGTGTGTGTACTTCTACCACTTCTGCCATGAGTCCTGATTTATGTACCAAGACTCCTCCTCTTGAGTGATTAGCAGAGAATGTGAGCTTCAGGTATAAGAAGCCAGGTCAAAGAGAAAGAAAAAGAAGAATGACTCATGAATGTATTTTATCTCCTTTTGTCTCTATGACTATTTCCAAAGTTTTGGTCATTCTTCTATCATTTTCACATTTTATTCACATTTTCATAGTGCTACTCTTATGTACTAATATTTTCAAAATAAATTCACTGTTCTAAGTTATAGTACCCTTAAATTTTCTCTCTCTGGCATGTAGAAAGCCAGTATCACTTGCCAGAATGATAGGAAACTGTCAAATAAATAATAACCATAATCACTTTATTTCAACCCAATAAAAGCTTTTTACGAGAAACCAATAGGCAGCATCATTTTAAATGGTAAAAAACTGAAACTTTTCATACTAAGATCAGGAACATGATAAGGATATCACTATCAACACTCCTGTTCAATATAGTGCTGGAAATATTAGCCACAGCAATTAGGCAAGAGAAAGAAATAAAATGATTAAAGACAGGAAAGGAAGAATTTAAGATGTCATTACTTGCTGATGACATGATACTCTATATAGATAATCCTAAAATCTTAGCCAGACAACTGCTAGACTTACTCACCAAGTTTCTTAGTGGTGTAGCTGGACACAAGGTAAGTGCTCAGAAATCAACAGCCTTTGTATACACAGACAACAGACTCACTGAAAGAGAAATTGGGGAGTCAATTCCTTTCACAATAGCATCGAAAAACATGAAATATCGAGGAATCCATCTAACAAAGGAGGTGAAAAACCTCTACAGTGAGAACTAGAGCACTCTGAAAAGAGACACTGAAGAGGATATCAGAAAATGGCAAGGCATCCTTTGTTCCTAGGTAGGAAGAACAAATAGCATCAAAATGGCCATACTGGGCTGGAGGGTTAGCTCAGTGGTTCCAGCGCCTGCCTCGCAAGCGCAAGGTCCTGAGTTCAATCCCTGGTAACCACATATAATGCTGGGCGTGGAGACACGCCCACCAACAATCAACACCGCATACCACAGTGCCGGTCGTGGTGGCTCACGCCTGTCATCCCAGCACTCGGGAGGCAGAGACAGGAGGATTGCTGAGTTCGCGGTGGCTTGCCTGGGCACCATAGTGAGCTCAGGGCCAGCCTGAACTACAAAGTGAGACCCTGTATCAAAAAACAAAACAAACAAAAAAAATTGGCCATACTGCCAAAAATGCTATATAGATTCAGCACAATCCTGCTTTAAACCCCAATGACATATTTCACAGAGCTAAAAAAAAAAAAAAATCCAAAAATGTATCTGGAACAAGAAGAGACATAGAAGAGCAAAATCAGTTCTAAGCCACAAGAACATGGCAGGGAGTATCATGATCCCAGACTTGAAACTATATTATAAAATGACTGTGATAAAAAACAGCATGATACTAGCAAAGAAGCAGACTTGAGGGTCGATGCAACAGACTAGAAGATTCAGAAACAACTCGTTATACTAGAGCACCTCATCTTCAAAACAGGAGCCAAACACCCTCAGTGAAGGAAAGATAGACTCTACCAAATGGTACTGGGAAAACTGGGTTTCAACCTGTCCAACACTAAAGCTAGATCTATCTCTTTCATAATGCACTCAACTCAAATCAAAGTGGATTGGAGACCTAAATATTAAAACAGAAACTCTAAACCTGCTGCAAAACAGGTTAAGTAGAACTCTTGGAGACACTGGCATAAGGAAAGACTCTATGAACAAAACCTCAGCAACATGGGAACTAGCAGAAAGAACTGGGATCTCCTCTTGTTGCAAAGCTTCTGCACAGCAAGAGACGCCACCAGCAGAGTGAAAAGACAACCTACAATATAGGAAAAAATTTACCAGCTGTTTTTCAGACAAAGGGCTACTATCTAGAGTATACTAAGAACTTTAAAAAATTAGCCTCCCCATTTAAAGACCCAATTCACAAATGGGCATCTGAAATAAACACACTTTCCAAATGAAGAAAAGCACCTAAGAAACAAGATCACTTGTCTTTCAAGAGATGCAGATGAAAACAACTATGAGATTCTATCTCACTCCACAAAGAATGGCTATCATGAAACCAACCAACAACAAATGCTGGTGAGGCTGCGGGGAGAAAGGAACCCTTCTCCACTGTTGGTGGGAATGTAGACTGGTGTAACCACTGTGGCAATCAGTGTAGAGATTTATGAGAAAACTAGTATTAGAGGTCTCATTTAACCCTGCTGTTTTTCTGCTAGGTATATACATGAAAGAATTAAGAGTCATATTACAGTGACAGATGTGCACCCATGTTCACAGCAGCTCAGCTTGTAATAGCTAAATCTTGGAAACAGCCCAAATGCCCATCAATGGAAAACTGGATAAAGAAGATGTGTGTTTTTAAACTTTTATAAAATGGGGCCAGAGATTGAGCTGAGTGGTTCTGGTGCCTGCCTCGCAAGCGCAAGGTCCTGAGTTTGATCCCGGTAACCACATAGAATGCTGGGCGTGGTGACTCACACCCACCAGCAATCAATACCACCTACAACAGTGCCGGGCGTGGTGGCTCACGCCTGTAATCCCAGCACTCAGGAGGCAGAGGCAGGAAGATTGCTGAGTTCGAGGCTTGCCTGGGCTACAAGTGAGCTGAGGGCCAGCCTCAACTACAAAGCAAGACCCTGTCTCAAAAAAAAAATTTTTATAAAATGGAGCACTACTCTGCCACTAAGAATGATAAATTTGAGTCATTTATACTTAAATGGATGTACCTTGAGGACATACTCATAAGTGAAATAAATAGGACACAGATAAATACCATATCATTTCTCTGGTATGAGAAACTGAGTATGTAAATGAGTTCTAAAATGTAAGATAGATATTGTAAAATAGAAGTAAATGTTTAAAAGGAAAAGAGAAAAGGGGGCTAAGGCTAAGTAAAGAAGGGAAAGAAAGAATTTGATGGTTAAAAAAGGAATCACAGCTTATGTGTATACAGGGAGATGGGGGCTATAGGAAGGGCACGGGAATGGGATAAAAATGAGAATTAAGACATGTCATGTACATGTACGAATTCTTAATGTTGATTGTGATCATGATGTATATATATAAAATGCACCAATAAAATCAATTTAAAAAATAATAAACATAAGCATCCATGAGTGTTCATATAACATTGCTTCCTTTGGTTGGAAAACATTGGCTTTGTCTGATTGAAGCTCAGTATTCAGTTATTAGTGGATCCCTGAGATATCTTCAAAGATAAGCCTTTTAGTGCTCCCTGAACTAGAATTTGGTGAAGCAGACAGACTTCATTTCGAGTGCTGACAGTGCTGACAGCCTAGAGAACAGGAGCATCCACACTGAGCAACTTTGAATCCTACAACTTCTATCACAGTGTTACCCAAGCTCAGTCTAGAACCCAAGGGCCTGGAAGAGAGTACAGACCATTGACAAGGAAAGTCAGTTCTCCTGATCTTGACCTTCTTACCTTCCTGAAACCTGCCTAGCATGTTAGAATCAAGTAGATCTAGCAATGCGCTTATCTATTATTGTTAACAACTCACCCCAAAACTCCCTGGCTTAGAACAACAACCACCTTATTTCTTCTTAATTCAGAGCTTAGCAGAATGACGCTACTACTCTGGCTGTGTTCTATAGGAGTCATTCACTCAGCCTCCTGCAGCTAGAGATCTCTTGGATTGGAGAGTCCAAGAAGGCTCACTTCACATTTTTGGCCCTTTGCTGTTTCCATACATGTTCAATCCCCCCTCTCTAAAACCTACCTCCAAGTGGGAGCCTCAAAAGAATCTAACTTTTAACATAGTGTTTCATCACCCTGATTGTAAGGGTACATTCCAAAACAGGCAAAAGTATAGTTACAGATGTCTGAAGACCTTCCTCAACTACAAAACTAGTCACAGAACCAGACAAGATTCCAGGACAGGGGAAATCAGCCCTACCTCCCAAAGGGAGAAGTGATGAAGACTCTTCAGCTCCCTGGAACCCTCCACACTTGGGTTCAAGTTATTACCAGTTATTTTGCCATAGACAAATTGGTCAGCCTCAGCTCTCCCATTAGTAAGACACAAGTAATAACATTCCTTTAGATCCCTGTAAGGATTAAGAAAGATAAACGCTGGACTGATTAACACAGTACCAGCAAGACAGTAAGTGTTCACCAAAGTGTAGCTGTTTCCTTCTCTATCTACCAAGAGCTGACTTTCCTCCAGTGCTATGATGCACACAGCCTCTGCCTTAACCATAACCAAGGGATGGAACAGTCAACCGTAAAAGAAACATTATCTGCCAAAACATTAAGCAAAGGGAAGTGCCCTCAGATAGCAGTTTCCAGCCCTTGCTGACTCCCAACTGTGTCCATGCCAGAACGGAGGCTTTGGATTGAAAAGTTTATCTTCAACAGCTAACCTATAAACATTCCCAGGGTCCACACTAGAAAACAGAACCTAGGAGCTGGGCTGTAGCTGTCTGGAATCTGATATTCTCATAATAATTTCAATGACTCTTATATTTATTCCAGATCCTAAATCTCCTTTGTGTCTTAAACCGAAGAAATACCAGAGATCCCCTCTGCCTGCATTCTCGGACCATACTTTATTTAACCTCAATTATTAATAGATGAATACTGGAAAATTTTAGTAGAAGAACGTGTCTTCGTATATGATAGTTTCACTGGGAATGCTTTTGTCTGCCTTCCACAGTGAAGACAGTTTTCTTGTCATAAACGGGGGGAGAAAATGGTTCTACTAGTAGCCAGTGGACAGAATACAGAGATCCTGCGGTGCTCAGAACAGGCCCACCACAGAGGAGCTAATGAGCCAAAATGAGAACCATGCTGAGGTTGAAAAGCCATGGTCTAAGACATCACTGTGATACAATTTTCCATAAGAACAGATACAAAATTTGGATGACCACAAGCTAATTTAGAATCTCTTTTGGTTATTCAGTAGCGGAAGGACCAAATGGACACAGATATCATGGAGAGTAAAGGAGGCAATCACCAAAGGAAACATAGTGCTTACAAGGCATTAGTGGCCTTGGGGACACTGGGAAGCAGGTACCTCTTTGTTGTAGAAGGCTCTGTGATGCCTTTAGTGTTTATCCACATTCACAGCACACTACATGCCGGTAGCACAAACTTCTCAGTTCTGGAAGCCAGCAGTGTCTTTAGATGTTGCCAAATCCCAGGGAAAGGATGGAGAATTCACTTATTTAACATATTCCCAATCAAAAGTAACCTATGGTGTTAAAAAGATGAGTGGTATGAGGGTGGGGGTCAGAGGGAAATTTCTGAGATGCTAGTAACACTTTTTAATGGTGGTGCTAGCTAATTTTGTGTTTTAACTTTCTTTAAAAATGCATCAAGTCAAATCCATTCCAAGCACTTATTTCCTTATGTAACAATTTTACTTAGTAAAAGAACAGGGCTAAAAGAATGGAGAACAGAAATTTCAAGAGCTGATAGGGCCAAAGATCTGTGCCGGTGGAAGAATTTGTACAATATTCCAACATTGCCTTTAAAAATATGTGTATCTCTCACTATCTCTTGCTATTTCTGAAGATTAGGTAAGATTTTACAAAACACAATCTGGGCAAATGTTCTGAGCTCTTCTTTTAGAGGCAGAAAACTCATGGAAAAACAAAAGTATGACTCGCAGCATTCTATACCAGCATATCCTCTGGCCATCCCTAAACTTGGCACACAGTCTCTAAGGTGGGGTTTCACTCACATTTACAGATTACATTGTTGAGATTATCATAAAAGGAGTCTATCTGTCAAATTTCCCTTCCTTGTTATGGTAACTGTCAGGTTCTTGGGCTGATATTGTTCAACTTGTTCTCACCATGAGTCACTGCTATAGCTGAAAAAAAAAAGATCCTTCTTTGAAATGTCTCACAAAATTCACAGGGACCCTTAAAGCTTGTCAGAGCCTCCAAATCCTATTGAAATCACTTGTAAGTCCCTTTCTAGGTCCTTTTCTTATGCAGAAATTTTCTTTCATCTAGTAATGTTTTAAATTAATAGCCCAATGGCTATGGTTTGGAAGTATTTTTGCTCCACAGAGATTATCTTTACAATTTTAATTTAACCTCTTGGACATCTAAATAATTTTGTTATTGCTGTACATCGTGGCTAGGGGAAAAAACAAGGACCCGAGATATGTTCCTTGAAGTGTCTGAGATATCCCATATGGAATACCCTAAAGGGACATTCTCTTCAATGTTCTATCCTTGATTTTATTCATGTACAAATGGCACCGTCACTCTGGCTGGCCTAGGATGTCACTGAACTCAAGAATATAGGAACCAAATATCCTCTGAAGGGTGTGGGGTTTCTAAAGAGATAAGGAAAAGCCTGGTGGGAGAGAAAACCAGACATGAGCCCTCTGGGTCCATTGTATGTCATTTCCCTTGGTTCATAGCTGAGTTTATGGAAAAAGGACATTATTTAGTCCCAGTGTCCTTGCTTTGAACTTCTAAGCAAAAGCCCAAAATCCACTGGTCTTTTGTTCACTCAGAGCACAAAATCACTCTCTCAGACAAATGAGATCTAAATTTATAGAATTAATGAGAAGTTGGGGGGGGGGGATTGTGTGTGACCCCAAAGCCTCCATATCAAGACAAAGGTGAAATTTCCTAACAGCACAAAATCACGGCCTGTGAATACTGGAAAGGTCATGAGAAACATGTCCCAAAGTACCTTTCTCCTTTGAGTCAAAAGACGTGTTAAACTAGTATAACAGCAGTTATTACTTTATCCTCCGCTGATTTGCAATCTTTCAGAAGGCCAAATCCCACGACATTTCTTTGTCATACGTTGTCTGTGGCTTCTTTTGAAACTCAGTGTCACAGTTGGGTGGCTGAGATGGAGACAACAGGACATTACAGCCAAGTGCAGACTTTTACAAGAAACAATTTGCCAACCTTGTGCTATGGCTAGAAAGTTTCATTATACCTATACAAATTGTATTAAGTTTTAATTGTTGGATTTATCTTACTCTTCCTTTTGTCTTCATGGACAAAATATTCTCAGGTATTCCTGCTTGTAAGGTTCCCCATATGATTTGTGCAACATTGAATTTTTGTCCTTTCTATTTTCCTTATCTCTTCTCATTCTCTTTGTTTTCCAATGTCCTATCCCTTCTTATCCACCTCTCTGTCCTCCCAGTAAATAGAATAGTCTTTCTGATGAAAGAAGAGAGAAAGAAAAGAAAGAAAGAAAGAAAGAAAGAAAGAAAGAAAGAAAGAAAGAAAGAAAGAAAGAAAGAAGAAAGAAAAGGTAACATCATCATTGTCAGCATATTTAAATAAAAATCTTATACCACTGTGAAGTTAGAAGAAGCATAGACACACACAATTTGAAACACCATAAGCCAGAAATAGTCTATGTTTGTCTTGGAAAGTGCTGCAACCTAAAAGCTGAAAGATACAGAGATGTGTTATATTAGTCTCTTTCCTATTACTGGACAAAGTACTGACACACCCCATTTGGAGGAGGAGCGCTTTGACTCACAGTTGTGAATGATTCCGTCCATTGTATGTAGACTGCAAGCCACAAAGGGCACAGTGGAAGGGCATGGGGGAGGAAAACTGCTCAATTCACGGTGATCAGGAAGAAGAGAAACAAGGAGGAGCTCCAGATAAAAATAAACACTTGCAGCACACAGCTTCAGCACCCCACGTCCAAGCAGGCCCCCTCTTCTAATAGTGCAGCCAGCCATGGACTCCTCAGTGAATTAACCCACCAGTGAGTATTCGGCTTCATCATTCAGTCACCTTCCAAAAGCCCCACCTCTGGGCACATGAGACTTCTGGAGTACATTTCAGATCTAAATCGTAACATGGGCTGAATCGGAACATCAAGAAGGCACAAGACGGGCCGGAGGGTTAGCTCAGTGGTTCCGGCGCCTGCCTCGCAAGCGCAAGGTCCTGAGTTCGATCCTGGTAACCACATACAATGCTGGGCGTGGTGACTCACGCCCGCCAGCAATCAATGTCACATACCACAGTGCTGGGTGTAGTGGCTCACGCCTGTCATCCCAGCACTCGGGAGGCAGAGACAGGAGGATTGCTGAGTTCGCGGCAGCTTGCCTGGGCACCATAGTGAGCTCAGGGCCAGCCTGAGCTACAAAGCGAGACCCTGTCTCAAAAAGCAAAAAAAAAAGAAGGCACAAGACTTGGCAATTTTCCTACGCCATTATAGTTTGAGACCACCCCAGAGGTTCGACAGTGTCTCCAAACTCTTCGTGGGCCATTCCGTGTCCCCCTCACAGGCCACGGGACGCCAGCCTAATTCGAGCTGAGGGAGTGGACCGCCTCGTTCTTGCTGCCGGCACTCCTGAATCTCCTGTGGGCGAGAGCCCAGCTTCTAGGCTCCGTACAGGGTAGGGAGCAACTCCCCAGAGCGAGCGTAGATGGCCACCTAAAACGCACGTAAAGTTAATGGCAAGCTCAGGCGTGCTTTCCGCCGAGCTTTACCAGGAACCAGCACCACAGCCATGCCGTTATTATAAAGCAAAAGTTTTCTGGATTATTGGAAGCGCATAGGCAAGAATTTCCTACCTGGAGGCAGTTAAGATGAGGACGGTGCCAGACAAATGCCATGAAAATCCGACAAACCACTCGCTACGCTTTCGTAAGGGAAGGTCTATTATAAGCTGGTAATAGTTTGAACTATTTGTAGTCTGCTCTGACACTGAATGCCTGTTCCAGAATCCGTATTTGCTGCCAGTGTCCCCCACTGGACAAAAGACCCTCATCTTACTAATTTATCAGGAAAGTGAAATCCAGTTATTCCTTCTTCTCACCCCGTCAGTTAACCATCTGAGCACAGTTTCCTCTAGGAACTTAGCACAGTGGTGCCGCAACGCTCGTTCATAGTTGCCGTCACCAGCAAGACCGGCGTTCCTGGAAGATGTCATCTTCTTCCGGGTCACTTCACTCAGGCTGTGCCTGACGTGTATCCTGTGTGATGTAGAATGGAGGCTTGAGTTAGGCCATAAATCTGAGAAGGAAGAAAAGCAGAGCATTGTTTTTGGGCCTGGGGAGGGGGCCCAGGAGGACGTGGGAGGCGCTTGGAGACTGTTCCCACCGACAGGCACAGAGATAAGGCTGTTTGTTCCCTCAGCTCGGCCTGAGCGCTGGGGGGAGGGGCACACACAGCTGCTTGGGCTTTTCCTCGCGTGGAAGTGGCGTGGGACCCGACCACTGCACTTTTGCAGACGTGACCCATAAATGGACATTTTGTGGATCGAAACTCTACTCGGACTACATTTGTCGCAAATATGTCACTTTGTGGGTGGAAGAAAATGTAAGACCTTGAGAAAGATGAAAGGACATCTTTACACAAGATGGTTCGCATCTCAGCTTCCCACAGGCGGGAAGGGGGTAGATTATTTTAGACCTTTGTTCTCTCCTGTGACCACCAAAGCTCACATCAGATTATCCTGGAATCGTGGAATTGAGCTTTAAAGAGCATTACATTTTCTAATAAGCACGTGGCAAGAAACGTGTCCTCCTCTAGAGCCTGGCCTCTTTCCTCGGTCTACTGGCAACAGCCCTGAGCCACACTTGCTTCCATCTGTCTCGCAGCTGTCGAGACACAGGGGAGGCCGGGCTCCTCTCTAGCGCTGGGCCGCACCCTGAGGGGCCCAGACACGGCCCTCTGCACTCAGTTCTGTGAACAACCCGCTTATTTTGAAGCGAGCCCCTCCGTCTTTTCCTTCCCAAGGAAAATGTTCCCTACAGTCCTGTCCTCATCCGGGCACGTCTGTCTCTCCACCCAGTGTTTTGGGCCGGGTTGGCAACTGTCTCCTGAGCACCTACCGTGTGGCAGGCCCCGCAGCACGGTTTGCCGGGAGTCTGCTACTAAAGGCAGCACGGTCCTTGCCTTCAAGGACCTGTGGGCTATCAAAATGGACACCATTAACAGGCAAATCATTATTCTACAGTAAAATGGGTACATGTAATCTATTCCACGGTACCCCAGCACCATGGAAGATAGAATAATCGACTATTTGAGGTGATGACAGAAGCTTCTTTTAAATTTTTTTTTATTAGGACATGTCTGTTCATAATTTTTATACTGTCTGTGTGGCGTCGCTACATACACATGACCCATCATTTTTCCTGACTCACCCACTTTCCTCTCTCTCCCTCCTTCTATCTCATGATCCCCTTCCCATCTGAGAAAATCTATCGCTCTACTCCATATTCTCTTTTATTTCTCTGTTTATTTTTAATTTGGGTTTCTCATATAAGAGAAGCCATGGGATATTTAACGAAGTGTGTCTGATTTATTTTGCTCAACATTATGGTCTCCAGGTGCATCCATTTTCCTACAAATGACTCAAGTTTATCTTTATGGAAAAGCAGCACTCCCTTGTGTAAACATTGCATTTTCTAATCCATTCATCTGTCGGTGGACACAGGCTGATTCCAAGATTTAGCTATTGTGAATTGTGCTGCTATAAACATAGGTACATATGTATCCCTGTAATATGGTGTCTTTAGCTCTCTCAGAAAGATACCTAGGAGAATAGCTGGGTCAAATGTAGTTTTTAGTTTTAAGCTTTTTGGGTGGATGAATTCAATTTGAGGATTTGGGGCATGAGATTAGGAATTTGTCAAGCAAAGAATAATAATATTAAATAGTTTATTATAAAAAATTGTGTTCTTGGGCTGGAGATTTAGCTCAGTGGTTCTGGCACCTGCCTGGCAAGCCCAAGGTCCTGAGTGAGATCCCTGGTAACCCCATACAACAGTACCCGCTATGGTGACTCACGCCCACCAGCAATCAGTACCACATACCACAGTGCCAGCCTGGTAGCTCATACCTGTAATCCCAGCATTTGAGAGGCAGAGGCAGGAGAATTGCTGAGTTTGAGGCCTGCCTGGGCTACATAGTGAACTCTGGGCCAGCTTGAACTACAAAGTGAGACCCTGTCTCGAAACAAAAAAAATTATAATTTTATCTGTATCATTATCATTTATTGGGCATGTGTGATGTGGCAGGCATTCTGCTAAAAGATTTATAAATATCACTTTATTTACTTCTCACAATAATTAGAACAAATGCATGTTTAATACTTGCTAGATAACAGGCTTGATTTAAGCACTTTATTAGAAATGAGGTGAAATTCTGAACATTTGTTACAACCCAATGTGTCCCAACTCCGGGTTCAACAAGATAAAATTACTGAATTCTTTGCCATTGGTTCCAAGTTTTTACTACATCTGAGCTATGCTTAGAATATGGAAAGGGAGAATCAGGTGATATAAAAATAAAAATCTTTATTCCTAAGCCTAACTCTGGAGTTAGTCTCCAAAATATATAGCTTATGATTATGTATGTAGATATATTCTTTATTTAGAAAAGAATTCTATGATCATCATACTACCCATAAAAGAACAGAAAGAAAAGAAGCAAAATGTCCTCTCCTGTCCTCTTGGTGAAGATCTATAATGAATTTTCCCATGATCTTGGTTCAAAGTACCTGGAATCCCTCTGCAAGAGTCTGCTAACACTCAGCCATGTTCATGCTCTGTTGAAACTCCGTCTCTCTGCTCCATGTCTCTGGTAGAATTTTAGTGTCCGTATGGCTCTACAGATAATCTCCATGACAATTTGAGACATGGCTTTGGATTTCGCTGTCTTTGGTATACAGACAATTTTTACCATTTAGCCTAAGAAGCTCTTTTGTGTTTGTACTGACATACAATAAGATTGATTATAATGGTGAAACAGTATGGAAAATTTTCACATAGTGACGATTACTTATGTCCTTTATAAAAGCTCTTCTTCCTGGCTTTCCATCCTCCTAATCCAACTTTAAAGTGTTAAAATGAAGTGGAATAAGACTGCCTTCAGACTACAGAAAGAGAACAAATCCATGGAAGACAGACCACTTGGCTGGTAGGTTCATGTCATAATCTATCAATTGATTTATCCCAACTTGGGAACCATGGAGTTGAAATATTCCAATGTCCAGTAGCCAACCCAAGTTCAAATCCTGCCTCAGGATGTCCTTGGAGAAATACCACAGCAACCTCAGAAAAGCCCTTTAAAGTTCAAAAACTTCTTCTATCCAAGATCCACTGGACTCTCCTTCAACCTGAAGATGCTTTGGTCTTTGTGACCACAAGCTCATCTCCCTCAAAAAATCTCTTTAACTTGTCAGATAGAAATTCCTCGTTTATTTTAAAAAGTCAGGCACTGTGAAACAAACCCAGAAATTTCCACTGTGTCAGTAGTCATAAAAACAGACACTGAACAGAAAGTTCTAGGCCCAGATACACTAAACAGAGACAAAATTAATCTTTACAGTGAATTGAAGGGCTTGCTTGGTTGGCTGAGTGAGAAATATCAGCACATATTATGTTCTTGAAAAATATCCCCATATATCTATGTAAAAGACAAAAAAGACAAGAGAAATCGATTTTGAAAAAACAAAGCAAACATTTTCAAAAAACTGTCTAAGGAGTTGTTTTGTTTCTGTCTTGGTGTTCAAAGGTGTTCTGTGTTACCATTTCCTCTCTGTTCTACAAGATTATTTACATATATTTAAACCTTAGACTAATGTAACAGTCTCAAGAATTTTGAAGGCATTTGAGCACTCACAAGGTACAAGTTAGGTGCGTCCTTGGCCTTCCCAAGACTCACAGTTCTGTGGTCTCCCAGGAGGAACATCTTTCAGAGAGAAATGAGTTAGCTTTGGGAGTTGAGTTCTGAATATTCACTGAGGTTCTTAAATGTGAGCTCTCATCACAGGCTCCAGACTCTCCCTGGAATGAAATTATATTGAACAGTAGCATTTTTCAGAGTTCACTTCCCACTTTAAAAAAGAGGAAGAAAATTATTTTGGCAATACAGATGTATAGTAGTATACACATTGAGAATAATAAAGCCATGTCTCAGAGAGAGAGAGAGGGGGAGAGAGGGAGAGACAGACAGACAGAAACAGAGAGACAGATACAGAGAGAGAGACAGAGAGAGAGAGAGGGAGGGAGAGCTTTAAAAAGGATGCAGAAAAAAGCTTCCAGAGAAGTAATTTTTCAGTTTCCTTGATTTGTTTAGTGGGAAATTGCTCACTAATTTATTATAATTTGGAAAGATAATGAACTCCTCATTCAGAATTAATATAAAAATGACTGAAATGCATTTTGCTGTGCTCAGAATTTACAACCTGTTTGGATAAAGTATTCTGAATCACTGGTCACTATTAAAACCTAAGACTTACTGAGGGCTGGTAATGCCTTCCATATGGCTCTCCCTAAATGATAATTGTATTTCATTCTGAACAACAAATTATATACACTAAAAATGTTAATTTAATTTAGGATCACTGACTGAATGGATTTTTTTCTGCTATAAGCAGGTGTAATAGGAATTACATTGCCTGAATATTGTCAGTAATACTGGACATGATGTAATCAAATTATTTCTAAATTTGACTTTATTTTGTGAACTCTCCTTGAAAATGTTCAGCCTGTTGTATGTTCTCTGTGATTTATCCTAAACAGATAAAACATTAATGAAGAGAACTAAAACAAATGCCCTTTCTGTACTCCCTGGGATGGCCGTTTGAGACAGCCTGCGAGAGAGGAGAAAAGAGGAAAGGGGGTTAATACACTCCATGTGCTTTTGTGGAATTGCACAATTAATCAGCATTAAAGCAGAAGTATTCATCATTATCAAACTTCAAATTAACTGTCCCTTCTGATGGAAAAGTACTTACAACCTTGTAGTTAGTTTCTCTAATGAAATATGGCAATGAATTAGCAATGATAGCCTGGAGAAAGATGCTTAATGAAAAAGCCTGCTCACAGTTAGAAGCCAAGTTCTTCTCATGTTGCTTTCATCGAAAGCGTCTTTGCCCCAGCACCCCTTCGAAAACCGCCTTTTCACAAAGCCGTCACTTCTTAAAAATTCAGGCAAATGACTTGGAAAAACTTTAATTAATCTGAAAATTTCCAAAGTGTCAGGAGTCAGAAATCGTTCAAGTCTGAATGCGATCAGAGATCGGTACCCCAAAGGGAGGCTGAGTGTCCAGTAGTAAGGGGCGGAGGCTCTGTGGCCAGACCTCTGAGACGGGACCCTGGTTTCCCAAACACACCACTCCTGAAGACTGTCAGAAAATCACACAATTACTGTGAGTCTCAGTTTTTCCATCTTTCAAATTAGCATAGTAATAATACTACGTCACTAGTACAGGGGAAAAAGAAAACTTCTCATTGTCTGGTATCTAGAAACAATCTCTAACTTTTTATTGACTTTATTCTAGGCAAAAGTTAGGATGTGTCTGGGCCCCAATTTGATAGATTCCAATTTATTAATTTTTGTTTGAGACAGGGTCTCACTTTGTAGTTCAGGCTGGACCTGAGCTCACTGTGCAGCCCAGGCAAGCCTCGAACTCACAGCGATCCTCCTGCCTCTGCCTCCCGAGTGCTGGGATGACAGGCGTGAGCCACCACGCCTGGCATTGTGGTATGTGGTGCACCAGAGGATCAAACTCGGGACCTTGCGCTTGCGAGGCAGACACTGGAACCACTGAGCTAAATCCCTGGCCCAGTTTATTAAATATTAACCAGGGTGCAGGTCTGCGTGTTTGTACCAAGATCCAAGGTGGTCTCGGACCACAGTCAGAGGAGCACTAACGAGGTTCTTAAGGAGATGGACACGTGGGAAACACATGCACAGCCTTTGTATATTCTAGCCCAGACTCGTGGAATCTGATAATGAGTGGCAGATCTCAAACCTGAATTCAGCTCTACTGTGGGCTCAAGAGCACCAGAAGATCACTCCTGTTAGCTCCCTGAGTTTTTCTCAGGCTGGAGCACAGCAAGGATAATCTAACTCATGTTGGAGACAGCTCCTTTAAGAGACATGTGTTGTTAAATACAGGCACAGTTTTGACTCACTGGAAATCGAACTTGACCACCCTTTCTTCTCTCTCAGTGCCTGCGTCACACAGACTGGTGTAGTCCAGACGCCTCCACTGGGATGCTTTTGCCTCCTGGGCGACGCTTGACAACATCTGAAGACACTTTGGGTTATCGTAGCTGAGGGATAGTGCCAGCAGCATTTAAGAGATGGAGAGGAAAGAATAAATATGAGTTGAAAAGAAAAAGAAAGCACATGTATATAGAAGATGGCGGGGGGGGGTTGTGAGGTGGGTAGGGATATGGGTAAAAATGAGAATTAACTCGTGTCACATACTGGTACAAATTCCCCAATGTTGAGTATGATTGTGAGCTGTATATAAAACGTACCAATAAAGAACTCAATTTAAAAAAGGAGATGGACTGTAATCCCAGCACTTGGGAGGCAGAGACAGGAGGATTGCTGAGTTCACAGCGGCCTGCCTGGGCACCATAGTGAGCTCAGGGCCTGCCTGAACTACAAAGCAAGACCCTGTCTCAAAAAGCAAAAAAAGAAAGAAAAAAAAAAGGAGATGGAGGTCAGGGCTACAGCTGGAAATCCTTCATACGCTGGACAGCTCCAAAACAAAGAATTATGTGGACATCAAATGTCACAACAAATGAAAAGGATCCAGAAGGGGAGATTCTATTCAGAAAGAGCTGAATCTTTCAGGGAGAAGAAATCCATGCAGAAAAGCAAAAATGAAAAGAAGAAAAGAGGAAGGCTTACTGTTTGGGACTATCAAAACCAGACCCAGAAAAAAGGCCAGAGTGGGATTAAGGAAAAAGAGACCAGAGGAGCAGTTTCAAGGTGGGAGAGAGTGAACGTCTGTATCTGTCAGCTTCCCCATCACTGGGACGCAATACCCAATACCCAAAACTTTAAAAAGGAGAAGGGTATTTGACTCATGGTTTCTGGTATGCAGTCCATCGCTGGCAGTGTCCAAGGCAGAAAAATCATGGCAGAACAGAGCTGCTTAGTTCACGGCTGCTGGAAAATATAGAGGGAAAATAGTGCCAGAAATTGAGGACCAGACATAAACTCTCCAGGCCGTGCTTCCATGACCCTCCCAGGCCCCCACAAGTGTGCTTTATTAATGCCCTGGCCAGCTCCCAAGCCGATCGAATCGACATAATCAAGCTCCATCATCACAGCCACTGAGAGGAAGGGCACTGTGGACAACAACAACAGGTCCTCTCTCATGCCCTTCAAAAGAGATGAGTTAAAGTTCAAATTAATTCTATTTTTGCATCATTAAATGGCACCCTGGGCCATGGGATGCAGGGTTCTACTATGGTCACAGAAGCGCTTTTCGGATCAGATATCCTTATCCTTCCAATTCTAAAGCATCTTTCATCTAAGATGACGAAAGTTAATTTAAAGTGTCAAATAATTCTTCCTTCAGTGTATGGGAGCCTCGGGTCCACACCCTGATTCTTAGAGAAGAGAGAAACCAAGAATTGGGAGATTTCTGCCTTGACTCTGTCCCTTACTTGGTCAGTAACTGATCACCCTGCCCAGGGACCACTGAATATCCTGGTAACCCCCAAGATTCAAATATCCATAGAATTTGTAGGTAAAACCCTTAGGCTAGTGAGGAGAAAAGCTTTCTAGAAGTAATCACTGTAGAAAGACTATCCCTATCTGCACGGTTTATTTCAGTAATGGCCCCCAGGAAATCAGGCCCCCTTACGTTCTGGCATATGATATTGCTGTACTGCTCTCTCATCTTGTTCTGACAGAGAGAGCTGGGCCCAAGTATGTCCTAAGTGTTCTGAAACCTGGGCCTTATGAGGCCTCAAACCTTCCAGCCCCACAGTCCCAGAACCCCAAGACCTGCGTACAGCGGAGAAGGATCATCCAGCCTCCAGAGGGGAGGAGGCGTGTGGGGGCAGCTGAGGCACCAGCTGAAAGCCGCTGTCTGTCCTGCCGCAGCTGCTTCAGTCACCCCAGCCTTCCACCGGGCAGCTTCCGTGCTCCAGAGGCCTCCTCTTCCTTCGGGCTCACGACCTTCCAGTCACAAGAGAAACAGTCCAGGTCTATGGATTCTCACGTTTCTACACCATTTATGAATAACATTGTTAGGAGAATCCTGGGTGCCCCTGGCACTTACCACTATTAACCCTACACTGACCAGCTACATGAGTCAGCTTTCTAGACTGTAACAAACATACCTGAGAAAATCAACTTCAACAGGGGAAACTTTATTTTGACTCATAGTTTTAGAGGTTTCAATCCATGATTTATTGGTCCCATCACTTTGGGTTTGGTGCTACGTCAAGCATCCACAGAGTCTCTCATTACTTCACGGCCAGAATGGAAGGGAAGAGGAGGAAAGGGAAAGGGGGGAGGGGCGTGGGAGGGGAGGGGAAGGGAGAGAAAAGAATCAGAGAGGTGCCAGGTGTGATGGCACATGCTTGTAATCCCAGAACTCAGGGTGCTGAGATAGGACTGCTGCAGGTCTGAGGCCAGCCTGGGCTACATAGTGAGGTAAACACCAGCCTGAACTGCAGAGCAAAACCTCCTTTCCAAAAAAAAAAAAATCAGAGAAGTTAAATATTTTCCCAGGCCTAAGAAGAATAGAATTAAAGTCTTTCATTCTTCCAGCAGCTAACATTCCCTGATCGATAGGTGTGGTGTAGGATACCTAATTTTTTAAAATGTGGCAGGAAAGGGAAAGAAATAATTAGAACGTGTTCACGGAGTGCTCAGAGTCTGGAGGGTACTGTCCTAGGCATATTGCACATAACATATAAAGATCACTGAGAATTTTGGGGGAAAAGTCACTTCATAATATTGTTTTCCTCTGGAAGGTCACTCCATGAGTAGCCTAGTAGAAACTAAAATGTAGGATACACAGGTGAAACCCACGTCAGAGCCCAAACTAAAGAAAACAAGCTAGAAGGTTGAGAAGTAAAGATGAAATTCCCAGAATTGTGCTGTACTTAGGTTCTGGAGGATGGCATTTTAAATTTCTCTCTTATGACCCAGGATAGTAAGTTCTCATTACACGTTATCAGAGTGAGACGAGGCTCTGGACTGAGACAGAAGCAAGTCTGAATTTCAGTTTCATCCTTGAACAGCAGTAGAAGTTAGACCCAGTCCTCCATGCACCAGGGGGATGATCGCGATGCTTCCCTCGGAGGCCTGTGCTATTGAATAGGGACACGAAGAGGAAGCACTGGGTGCGCTGGGCTGTGTGCCTGAAATAGAATAAACACCCAGTAAGCGCTAGTAAGGTTTTGTTATTGTCATTCTCCTTGTGTCTGCCTGTTTTTAAGCCACTTGAAGGCTCTTACTTTGTGTCCACTGTCTTCTGTTCCCTGCCTCTGTTGGTGTGGTGACACTGGGATGCATTTAAAGGATTGATGTTTGAGGATTTTGGAGAAAACTGGAAATGTTATTATGGATGTGCCCAACTTGCATGCATTTTACTTGGTATTTTGGCTACTATTTTAAGATAGTCTTATTGAGTAGCCGGCATTATCCCTGAGTCTGGATGACACATACTTTGACCTCAGGAGCTCAGATATCTGAGAAACTTTGGATAGTTCAAGTTCCAGAAATCTGCCTCGAGGGATTACCTGCCTCACAGGGAAGGTAGTAATTCTCTTCCCCCCACTGCAAACTCCTCTGAAATATCAAAGTTTTGCCCCATGTTTAAATTGAGTCATGTGTCAAGAAAAACAAAATTACATCCTTTGACATAAGACAAATGCCATATGTTAAGTTTATTTTTAAATGGTGGGCAAGAACAGGGAGACCATGTTCCAGTCTGAGAAAATATTGATGCCGTGGTGTCAGCGAGGCAGGTTATGCTTTAATTCATCCCTGCAGATTAAAGAATGAAAAATGAACCCTCATCCCCAGGCTGACATCTGTGTCAATGGTGCGTAGGGCTGGAGGCCTGCCTGCCTGCCTTCGTGTTCTCTAGATAAGTAAATACTGAAAGGCTTGACGTTTTCCCTAAGCCTAACAGAGCTGGCACAGCTGGCTCCCAGATGCACTGCAGGGAAGGTCCCAGGGGTTGGGGAGCCAGGGCAAAAGCCAGAATGTAATTTGGGGTAGGGGAGTTGGAAGAAATACAATCACAGCTCAGGTACCCGTGGGCTTAGGAACTCGTCAA
>PVIC010024274.1:14660-26292 GCA_004025085.1 Thryonomys swinderianus | reverse complement strand
ATTTAGGTGCAAATGGAGACATCTGGAGGATATACTAATAAGTGAAATCAATAGATCACAGATAGACCATTACTAGATCTTCTCTTTGACATGAACACCTATAGATGCAAATGAGCTTTAGAAAGTATGACAGCTGTTATAGAGTGTAAAATTTCTATAGGAAACTTGGTGTGGGAATGTGATGAGGGGAAGGAATAAATATGATACAGAAAGAAAATAAAAGAGCATGTATAAAGGGGGTGAGGAGGGGTGGGTGGGTAGGGATATGGGTAAAAATGAGAATTAAGTTTTGTCATATAATGGTACAAATTCCCCAATATTATATATGATTTTGATGTGTATATAAATTGTACCAATAAAGAATTCAATTTATAAAAAATCAAATAGATACAGAAAAAAGAGCCTATAAAATTCCATAAAATGTGAGGAGGTGTGGGTGGGTAGGGATATGGATAAAAATGAGAATTAACTTGTGCCATATACTGGTACAAATTCCCCAATGTTATATGTGATTGTGAGATGTATATAAATTGTACCAATAAAGAATTCAATTTTAAAAAGTCTGATGAAACTAGGTAAAGAAGGATCATACCTTAATAACAAAGGATGTATGTAGCAAATTCATAGCTGACATCACACTGAATGGGGAGAAAAGAAAGCAGATCCTTTAAAGCCAAAAAAAAAAAAAAATAAGAATGTTCATGCTCACCATTTCGGGGTAATGCTTAAAATCTTAGCTGGAGCACTTAAACAAAAGAAAGTTACAAATAGGAAGAAGTCCAACGGTTCTTCTTTGCAAATGATATTATCCTATTCTTAAAAGACCCTAAAGACTCCAGCAAAAGATTAAGACCTCACAAACAAATTCAATAAGGTAGCAGGAGTAGTGAAACCAATCAAAGAAGTAACTTTCTCTGCAAAGAAAATAAAACATTAAAGAAAAAAATTGAACACACCAAAGATGGAAAGACCTCCCATGGTTATGAATTACCAGAATTACTATTATTATTATTATTATTATTATTATTATTATTATTATTATTATTAATTATTTGAGGCAGGCCCTCGCCTTGTAGTTCAGGCTGACCCTGAGCTCACTATGTAGCCCAGGCAAGCCTCGAACTCTGCAATCCTCTAAGCAGAATTATTATTAATGACCATATTACCAAAAGTGATTTACACAGCAAAGCAATCCTTATAATGTAAAGCAAAATAAGCCACACTCAGAGTTTCATTACACATATTTCCTAATAGATGAAATGAAAACAAATTTTAAAAAGTGACCTGAAAGTAGAAAGGAAACTTCTAGGTAGTGGAAAGGAATTAGGTGGAAGGAGTTTAAGGAGGGATAAGTGGGGAAGAACATAATCAGAGTATGGTATACACATGTACAAAAAATGCCACAAAGACACCCAGTACTCTGTGAAAGTAGTATGAACTAATAAAATACAAATATGTTAATAAAATAGGAAAAGAAATATAATCATAAGAATTACACGTGGTCAATAAAATGCCAATTATAGAAAAATAATAAATGTAATCAAAAAGTAAGCTACTTGAGGATGATAGTAGAATGTGACAGCTTTATCATGCTTAAGAGATTACTAAAATACTGTAAGAAATGCATGTTAACAAAATCAATATACATTTTAGGAATATAGATGCAAATAGAAAATGGCTCCAAAAGGCACAGTTAAATTATCTGTGTGTGTTTAGTTATTGATATACCCAATTTATGCAGCCCTGAAAGGTAAGAATTAAAGATTAAGAATATAAGTGTATACTAAATATTTATTTCTTTCCTATTTGTCTTTTCTTATATATAAGTGGCAGAATGAAGTTATTTCAACAGCACCATTAAAGTAATATCAAGCCAAGAGAGAAATTGTTCAACTCCATTGGATTGAATTTGACCTTAAACTTTCAATATCACTTCAATGATATTGTACAAGTTATATATCTTGCTTTGTTGCTTGCTAAATTATGAGAATTGAAGATTATATACAAATATTCTTAGATTTTAGACTTTGACCACATTATTTGAAATAACAAATATCTTCAAGTTTAAGGTTTTCATACCTACATTTTTTCCATCTGCAACTGTGATTTATTGACTGGTTGTTTCTTTAATCATTCTTTATAATTCTTCCTCAGTCATCCATGTATTGACTCCATCCATGTACTCAGTCCTTGTAGTCTTTATACAAGGATTATCAGGCAAGTCTCTACCTGAGGTTGCACTAGCATCTCAATATTTATTTCCCATATCTATTTGATTTTGACACATAGTTACATTGACAAAATGAGAAACTTGATATCAGAGTTGCTTGGCAATGCAAAATCCTGAGTGAAAATTCCTACCCATTTCCTTCTATATCTGAACACCCCCCCACTTTGACAATATTTAACCAACTAATCCAGAATACGTTAGAAAAGACAGTATGTTGTATTTTAAGGCACCATGCACTTTTGTCTATGCTTACCTATATCATCAGTTATATAAAATCCTCTTATCAAGTAGTTTAAAAGGGTTAATGTCTTTCAAATTGGCATAGTTACAAAGACATTCAAGTTAACATCTGTTCCTCATTTTTTTTCAGCTTGTAATGCTGAAAGCACCTAATGCTTCATTTTAATAGTAGTGTTTTTAAAGTGGAAACTGTGTTTTAAGTCAGTTTCAAGGTTGGGGATGGAGTTCAACTATCATACTAAGCAGGGACAATTAAAGTTTAGTGCAACTTTTCTTACTACACTATGTGCCATTCTTTTCTAGTAACTATCATATTTGTGTGTATTGGTGCATATATGTCATTTTCTACTTCCTTAGGAGTCATTACAAAATGGATAGCAAGGATATGAGGGCATGTTTGTACCAGTCATTAAGTTGTGAAACCTGGGTCTAATTACTTTTTCTGAGATCTTGTTTCATTACTCATATAAATGAAAATTATGAAACTCCAGGTTTGTTGAGAACATTGAGTGCAATAATTTGTTTTCTACTAAGAAGTGAACACTATTAAATAACAAGTTCTTCTATCCTCAGTAGACTGTGCTCTTTGAGGATAGGAACTTTCTTGTTAATCTTCACTCCATTAGCCTCTAGTCCAGGGGAAGTATGTAATAATGTTTATAAAACCATTCAATGAATAAACAAATAGATGACTACATGGGTAATACTTCCTGAGTATTTTCAGAAAGTATGTTTTTTGAAGTCCTTGGTTCAATGAATTATTTCATTACACCTTGTATCACTGATTCCAACAATATCCAGAATTGTAAAAGCCTTAAAAATATATTTCCTTAGATTTATAAATTGCAGGAGACATTTAACCTGAAACACTTCCTCCAACAACATGAGTCACACCCTGGGTGTTCCACCACCAAGAACACCTCTTTCAGACACCAGGAATCACATCTGGGTTGTCAGCTTGCACTGAATGACAACCAATGGTGCTTAAATCTTAGTCAAACTCTAGATCTAGGAAAGATCTTATGCAGGAGACCACAAATTTTCAGGCTTCCTAGAGGATTCTGAGGAAATGTAGTTTAAGAAAAGCAGAGAACAAGTGAAAAATGGCAAGAAATTATTATATCAAGTCAAGATGGCTCAAGATCTGGGCTTTCCCTTTCTCTATACATATATGGGAAGCACAGCATCCAAGTACAGAACTAGTGAAGATTTTGGAAGGAAGAATTCAGTATTTTGTGGAAAATATTGCCAGTACAGTCCATCAGTCCTGTACATGTTTAATAGATATACATGAATATGCCTACTTATAAGTGTATGCAAATATCACATAAATGTGATTAGATTTTTGTCACTATCTGTAGGACTTTTAGTTGTCATGTTGTTTAAAAAATAAAATTATAAGCCGGGTGTGGTGGCTCACGCCTGTAATCCCTGCACTCGGGAGGCAGAGACAGGTGGATTGCTGAGTTCAAGGCTTGCCTGGGCAACATAGTGAGCTCAGAGCCAGCCTGAACTACAAAGCGAGACCCTGTCTCAAAAAAAAAAGATGATAAAAAAATAAAATTATAAAAATATTATGGGAGAATTTATCAATAATATAACTCAAGAGTAAGTAAGAGGTACAGACGTGCTGGGACTGGAATTGGCAAAGCCTATGCTGAGTGGATTTGGCCCAGCTGAATAGCGCTTACATGCTGATGTTTTATGGGACCATGGCATGAGACTCAAGCCTGGAATATGCATGTACACAGTAAGTGCTAGGTTATGCTAGGACTTACGCAGAGGCCTAAAGGCCAATGATATCAGGAAGGTGACCCAGGAAGAAGTCATTTCTTAAGGGTTCTCAATATTAGCAAGAAAGGTAACTTGCAAGAGGCAATTTATAGACATTAACCTGAAAATTAAACCAAAACCACTAGTAAGAGCCAAAAAAATCAAAATGAGAAAATAAATCCAAATATGACTGAAACTCAGAATTCCCAATTTCACAGGGAAAATTAGGGACCAAATTAAACAGACCACCCTGAAACACAACCTCCTGGACTCCCTAAACTGGCAGCAAATGAGGATCTAGAAAAAATGAAATCAGAAATAATCTCTCAGATAACAAAACAGATGATGATCAGGTTGAATGACACAGATTAAAAAATAGAGGAGCTCAGGAACATGATGAGATGCCAGCATAGAAAACAAATGGAATTCATCACAGTGGCTTTATAGTATAGTTTTAAGTTGGGGATTGTAATACCCCTGCCATATCCTAGTTGCTTAGAATTGCTTTTGCTATTCTAGGTCTCTTGTGGTTCCCGATGAATTTTTGGATATTTTTCTCTAGCCCTGTGAAGTATGGTGTTGGGATTTCAATTGGAATTGCATTGAACCTGTATAGTAGTTGTGGGAGTATAGCCATTTTGATGATGTGGGTTCTCCCTACCCAGTAACAAGGGATGTCTTTCCAGTTTCTGATACTCTCTTCTATCTCCATTTTCAGAGTCCTATAGTTTTCAGAGTAGAGGTCTTTCACCTCCTTTCTTAGATTGATTCTTAAATATTTCATTTTTCTGGGTGCTATTGTGAAAGGGATTGACTCACCAATTTCTCTCTCAGTGAATCTATTGTTTGGGTATACAAAGGCTGTTGATTTTTGAGCACTGACCTTGTATCCAACTATGCTACTAAATTTAGCAATTAAGTCTAGCAGTCTTTTGGTTGAGTTTTTAGGATCCTCTATATAGAGAATCATATCATTGGCAAATAATGACAGGTTAACTTCTTCCTTACCTATCTTTATTCCTTTTATTTCTTTGTCTTGCATAATTGCTGTGGCTAATGTTTCCAGCATAAATGGAATTTAATAAACAGATTCAAATGGAGAGTCAAGTGATTAAAAACTCTATTGAAACCTTACATATTACAGAATTTGAAGACAGAATTTCAGACATAAAAGATAGGATGTCAGTTAGTGACAAGGAAAGGAAAGGTGTTTGTTTTTGTTTGTTTCTTGAAACAGGGTCTCACTTTGTAGTTCAGGCTGGCCCTGAGCTCCCTATGTAGCCCAGATAAGCCTTGAACTCGGCAATCCTCCTGCCTCTGGCTCCAGAGAGCTGGGATGACAGGCATGAGCCACCACACCCAGCACTGTGGCATGTGGAACTGATTGCTGGTGGATGTGAGTCACCATGCCCGGTATTGTTGTATATTGTTTGCAGGGATTGAACCAGGTACCTTGTGCTTGCTAGGCAGGCACCAGAACTACTGAGCTAAATCTCTGGTCCAAGATTTTTGTTTTTAAATAGTAAAGGATCTAGAGAAATCATTCCAGCAGCTGCTAGATGATGCAAAAACGAACAACATAAGGCTGATAAGAGTCAGGAAGAAACAGGAGATAGTGGAAGTGACATTAAAAAAGAAGTTCACAGGGCTGGAGGGTTAGCTCAGTGGTTCTGGTGCCTGCCTCGCAAGCACAAGGTCCTGAGTTTGATCCCCAGTAACCACATACGATGCTGGGCGTGGAGACTCACGCCCACCAGCAGTCAATACAACATACCACAGGGCCGGGCATGGTGGCTCACACCTATAATCCCAGCACTTGGGAGGCAGAGACAGGAGAATTACTGAGTTCAAAGCTTGCCTGGGCTACATAGTGAGCTCAGTGCCAGCCTGAACTACAAAACAAGACCCTGTCTCAGAAAAAAAAAAAAAAAAGTTCACATATGTAGCAACAGAAAACTTTCCTAGCAAGAGAAAAGAATTTAACATACAGATATGTGAGGGATACAGGACTCCAACAAACTGATCAAAACAGATCCACACCTGAGCATATAATACAATACCAAAATCTCATCATAAGAACAAAACATTGAAAGCGGAGAAAAGAAACAGATCACATACAAAGGAAAGCTCATCAGAACTATAGCAGACTTTTCTACACAAACTCTCAATGAAGGATAACCTGGAGTGAAGTATTTCAAGACATAGAATAAAACAATCTTCAACCTAGACTGATGCATCCTCCAAAACTGTTCTTCAAAATTAATAGGAAAATAAGATATTTCTATGACAAAGAATACTTAAGACATTTCAAAATTCCTAAATGTGGATTTCAAAAAATTCTAAACAATATCCTAGCAAAAGACAGTAAGATTCCTATCTTTATGAGGTCTAACAGAATAAAGCCACTAGATAAAATAAAAATTGAATGGCAGGAGGGAAAATAATAAAAGAACCACCTACAGAAAAATATCTTTATAAGCCAACACCTATCAGTTATAACCATCAATGTCAATGGCCTCAATTCACCAATTAAAAGAAACTGACTGACAGAAAGGGTCAAGAAGCAAGATTCAACAACATACTGTATTCAAGAAACACACTTAATTGAAAAAAAGATCCATAGACTAAAAGTAAAAGGATGAAAAACAATTCTCTATGCAACAGGAAACCGAGAGAGAGAGAGAGAGAGAGAGAGAGAGAGAGAGAGAGAGAGAGAGAGAGAGAGAGAGAGAGAGAGAGAGAAATGGCTATCTTATTTGCAGATTAAGTTGATTTCAAACCAAAACTAATTTAGAGAGACAAAGAAAGTCATTACATTCTCATGCAAGGAATAAACTAAGAGGAAGAGATGACAGTCATAAATATAAACACATCAAATGTTAGTGCACCCAACTATATAAAACAAATATTAAAGAACACGAAAAGCCAAATAAGCATTAATACAATAGACGTGAGGGACATCAACACCCCACTGTCACAAATAGATCAACTAAAGAAAAAAATCCATAATGAATTACTAGAACTGAAACAAACATTTGAACAAATGGACATAATAGGTATCTACAGAGTATTCCATTCCACTAAATTGGTACAGACATTCTTCTCTGCTGCACATGGGTCATTCTCAAAAACAAACAAACAAGAAAACCCCGCCACACATTAGTTCATAAAACTTATTTCAAGTAAATGCAACAGGACTGAAGTTACCCATGTATATTGTCAGACCATAGTGCCTTGAAATTGGAGATCAAGAGCAAAAGAAAACCCAAGTACTTCATAAATACATGGAAGTTGAATAACACTCTTCTGAATAACCAGTAGGTCACAGATGAAACCGAAGAAGAAATTAGTTTCTACTATTAAATGATGATGCCAGTACACCATAGAGGAATCTATGGGACACAATAAGTACAGTATCAAGGGTAAAATTCATAGCAGTGAATCCCCACACTAGGAAGACAGAGCGAGCTGAAATAAACAACCTACTGTTGAACCTCAAGCTTATAGAAAAAGAAGATCAAGACATATACAAACTCATACAAGGGAAGAAATTATAAAGATCAGAGGAGAAATCAATGCAATGGAGACTAAGAAAGTGATACAAAAAATAATAAACTTAAGAGTTGCTTCTTTGAAGGAATAGACAAAATGCACAAACTCTTAGCCAGCTTTATCAAAAAAAAAAGAAAAAAAAACGAAGGAAAAGACACAAATCCATGCAATTATGAATGAAAAGAGTGAAACCACATCAGATCTAGCAGAAATTTAGAGGACAGTCAGCACCTACTTTAAAAATCTGTACTCCAGTAGCATGAAAAACAGAGAAGAAATGGACAAATTCCTAGACATATATGGATTCCCAAAGTTGAAAGGAGATACAATGCTAAACACCCCAATATCAATCAATGAAATTGAAAATGGAATTAAAAAGCTACCAAGAAAGAAAAGTCCTGATCTTTATGGGTTCACTGATGAATTTTATAAGACATTTAGAGAAGAGCTGATGCCACTACTTTTCAAACTTCTTAATGAAATTTAAAGGGACAAAAGACTCCCAAAATCATTCCTTGAAACAACTATTAACTTGATTCCAAAAGCAGAGAAAGAGTCAACCAGAAAAGAGAACTATAGGCCAGTCTTTTTAATGAACATAAATACAAAAATCCTCAATAAGATATGAGGAGACAGAATGCAAAGGATCACCAAAAAATTATATTTCCTGACAAAGTTGGATTCATCCCAGGGATG
Organism: Thryonomys swinderianus; assembly: GCA_004025085.1. Lineage (NCBI taxonomy): Eukaryota > Metazoa > Chordata > Mammalia > Rodentia > Thryonomyidae > Thryonomys > Thryonomys swinderianus. The sequence goes on along the minus strand of PVIC010024274.1, from coordinate 17,801 downwards.
CAAGGATGGTTTGACATATATAAATCAATAAAATTAATGCATATTATTATAATAATATTATAATATTGTTAATATTATAATAATATTAACAGAGTAATGAACAAAATCATATGATCATCTCAATATATGCATAAAAAGCACTTGACAAATCCAACACCCAGTTATGATTAAAACCCTTCTAAATATTGGAGTACAATATCTCAACTTGATAAAAGCTATTAATGAAAAACCAACAGCCAAAGCTTCTGCTAGCAAGAGAAACCACCAACAGAGTGAAAAGACAACCTACAAGTTGAAAAAAATTTCATCAACTGTTCCTCAGACATAGGACTACTAACTAAAATATATAAAGAGCTTTAAAATATCAGCCCATCCAAATTCAAAGATTCAATATAAAAAGTGGGCATCTGAAATGCACAGATATTTTTTCAGATGAAAAAGTAAAGACAGCTAAGAAACATGAAAAAATTTTCAGCATCATTGGTCATTTGAGAGGTGCAGAAGAAGATAACACTGAGATTCCATCTCATTCTAGAAAGACTAGCTCCCGTCACAAAAATCAACCAATAACAAATGTTGGCAGGGGAGAAAGGAACTTTTCCCCACTGTCAGTGGGAATGTCGACTTGTGCAATCACTATGGAAATCAATGAGGAGATCCCTCAAAAAGCTAAGATTAAAGGATTTATTTGACCCTTATATTTCCCTGTTAGGTATATACAGGAAATAGTTAAAATAATCATACCACAGTGATATATGTACACCCATGCAGCTTCATTTGAAATAGCTAAATCTTGGAAATGGCCAAATGCCCATCAACTGGAGACTGAATAAAGATGTGTGTGTGGTGCTGGGCCTGGTGGCTCACGCCTATAATCCCAGCACTCGGGAGGCAGAGACAGGAGGATTGCTGAGTTCCAGGCTTGCCTGGGCTACATAGTGAGCTCAGGGCCAGCCTGAACTACAAAGCGAGACTCTGTCTCAAAAAAAAAAAAAAAAAGGTGTGTGTGTGTTTTAAGATAATGGAGTATTGGTCATAAAGAACATTTATACATATATGAATATATTTTGAGGACATATAAGTGAAATAAGACACAGATATGTAAATACCATATTATTTCTCTAGTATGTGAAACTAAAGGTACAAATGAGGTCCAGAATGTATAATACATAACGTGAAATAGGAAGAACATGTTCAAAGAAAAAAGGGAAAAGGGACAGAGGAAAATAAAGGGGAAAAAACAATGTCACTCAAGGAAAACAGAGCGAAAACCTAAAAATATTCCACATCTTATGATTCATGACTGATGTAAAATAAATGATTTCCAAATATTCTTTAATGACTTCATAAAAGCTTCAAAACAGGCTGTTTCATTATAGCATCTTTGATTACATGACTTTGGAGTTAAGGATTACTGAAAGCTAAGTAATAGCCATAACATCAGTGATGTAATAGTCACAGAAACCATGATTAATTAGATATAACTATGTTTCAAGCATTCTATAGGGACAGAGGCTATATCAGTTTCTTAAACTTAATGACTTCAGGGTTCTTTGCTACTGTTTTTAGATGATAAAATGAAACTTTAAAAGACAGAAAAACAGGTGCAGTGTGATATGACTAATAGAAGGCAAATGGGAACTGAAACTCAAGAGTAAATATTCCAAATTCCAAAGTCGAGTTTATTATCATAGAAAATTGTCTCATAATGATCAAAGCAGCCCATAATGGCAACACACACACACACACACACACACACACACACACAATTGAACACAAGCACACTTTCTATCATTGGTTCACTTGGAAAACTGTGCAATTAAATAATAGTAAAAATTGCTGCTAAAAGATTACAGGATTCACCAACTGCAAAAACTTTGGAGAAGTGGTGAAAAATTGATGAAATAATTTGTTAATACTGGCAACATTACCATATTATTTTTCATAATTATCAAGATCAGGGGCACAGTAACTAGTTTTTCCTCCCAGTGAGGAAAACACTCTGTGTGCCATGCCAGCCTCATTTTGTTAGCCCTGAAATAACACTATGATTTCCCTTTCCTAGGTGAGAAAAATCAAGTTCAAAGACATTACAGCTAATTTTTCCATCTTTGGAAAAAGAGGCCTTTCTTGTTGTAGAAAGGAGAGATTAACTGAGAAAAAGATTGCACCCTGGATTTTACCTTCAGCTTGCTTGTCTCTGACCCACAGAGCTACACTCAAAAGATGCCAGAGTGTTTTGGAGTGCAGGTTTCGTATTTGTGAAGTTTTTCAGGTGTTCTTTGTCATGGAAGTATCTTATTTCTCCATCAATTCTGAAAGACAGTTTTGCAGGATATATCAGTGTAGGTTGGGAGTTGTTTTCCTGCAATGCTTGAAACATTTCACTCCAGATTCACCTTGTGTTGTGTTGAAAAGTCTTCTGTGATCCTAATGGGCTTCCCTTTGTAGGTGATTTCCTTCCTTTCTCTAACTGCTTTCAGTATTTCATTTTCCTGTTGTGTATTTGGAACCTTGATAATTACAATCTAGGTGTAGATATTTTTTATCTCATGGCCTTTTGGAGTCCTATAGGACTCATTTATCTGTATGTCCAATTCTTTTCCTGTAAAGTTTTCTGCCATTATATCTGTCAACAGATTTTTTTAATGTCTTTTGCACTGTCTCCTGTTTCCTCAGTGACTCCAATCAGTCTTATGTTATTACTTTTTGAGTCATCTGGAAGCTGTTGGATTGATTTCTCATGGTCCCTTGCCGTTTTCCATAGATTATTTCCTGTGGATCTCATCCTAGTAAAAAGCTTCTGCACAGCAAAAGAAAACATTGGCACTGCTAAAAGACAACAAAGGAAAAAAATCTTTACTAGCTATTTGTCAAAGGGCTACTATCTAGTATATATAAAGAACTTAAACACATCCCTCCCAAGTTTAAAGACCTAATTCAAAAATGGGCATCTGAAATGAGCAGAGAAGCATATGAAGAAATGCTCAACATCACCAGTCATTCGAGAGACGCAGCTGAAAACAACATTGAGATTTCATCTAATTCCCAAAGAATGGCTGCTATTGCACAATCAACCAGCGATAAATGCTGGTGAGGCTGCGGGGAGAAAGGAACCCTTCTCCACTGTTGGTGGGATTG
>PVIC010024274.1:0-14560 GCA_004025085.1 Thryonomys swinderianus | reverse complement strand
GACTGACTTCCTGGCCTCTTTTTTAAAGAAATTGTGACTGGGCTGGGCCTGATGGCACCTGCCTCTAAACCCAGCAATCAAGAGGATGAGACAGGAATGAAACAGGAAGATCACAAATCTGAGTTCAGTGTGGACAACTTAAGAAGATCTCGTGCAAAAAAAAAAAAGAGTCAAATAAATAAAAGGGGTTGGAGATGTTTATTCATGGTAAAGACCCTAGGACCTATCCCCATTACTAAAAATAAATGTGTGGTTAATAAAATAATGTGAAGACAATGTGTCCAAGGAGTGAATAATTGTAATTACACAAAGAATGATAACACTTATTTTTGCTCCATTACAGCATAGCTGCAGGTCATCTCAGCTCCAAATTACTTATTCATAGCAAGGGCCTGTGTAGAACTATGTACTGGAAACACATTTCCTGCTATGGGCACCAAGCGAAGGAAGTCCCATGGAAGGCACTCTGGCTTAGTTTACTAGCTGCACTTCCGTAGCAGCAAATATAATATTTCCACACATATTAATGCCTCTCCAAGTATCTTCACAGTTATGGTGAGAAGTTAATGTCTCCTGAGTTGCAGGAAAGTGTCAACTGATGAGTAGAGTTGCGATGGGAGGAAAAGCAGGTGAGAACAGATTCACAACAGAAAAAGGCCCAAGGAGGATCTCATGTCACTGTGAGGGGAAGTGCTATTTACGAACCAGTGGATAAAGAAACCCAGCCCCCAGCACTCGGGAGGCAGAGACAGGAGGATTGCTGATTCATGGCGGCTTGCCTGGGCACCATAGTGAGCTCAGGGCCAGCCTGAACTACAAAGCGAGACCCTGTCTCAAAAGCAAAAAAAAAAAGAAAAAGAAACCCAGCCAAACAAACAAAAACAAAAAGCCAAAACAAAACATATCACTTTAGAGGTTGAGAGAATAGGATGGAGGAATAGACAGGGAGAGGTTTATCAAGAAGTATTAATTATACTGTGATAAGTGCCAGAACTTTCTGCGTGCTGTTACACAATAAGGTGACTGCACATAAATAGATACTATGCATCTCAAGAAGCTCAAAGAAAGACTACTGAGTGGTTTTGAATATCAAATGAAGAAATGATAAGTGACTGGGGAGACAGATATTTTTAACTTTATTTAAACATTTATAATGTCTACATCTGTCAGAACATCACATGGTACCCCAATTTGCATATAATTCTTGGTTTTAGATATAATTTCAAAAATTAAATTTTAAAAACGAATTTTAGAAAGTAATAAAATTTTCAGAACATTCAGCATATTCTCATATCACAAAAAGACAACTGAATGCAAATAAATCTTTTGTGTAGAAGATATATATACATGTCATATATATGTGATATTTTTATATATCATATATATGATATATACATATACATATATCATATATATGATATATACATATACATATATCATATATATGATATATACATATACATATATCATATGGGTTTTTTTTGAAACAAGGTCTCGCTTTGTAGTTCACTGGCTCTGAGCTTGCTATTAGCCCAGGCAAGCCTCGAACTCAGCAATCCTCCTGCCTCTGCCTCCTGAGTGCTGGGATTACAAGTGTGAGCCACCATGCCTGGCACTGTGATATGTGGTGCTGATTGTTTGTGGGTGTGAGTCACCACTCTGGTTGGTGTGGTGGTTACCAGGATCAAACCAGGGACCTTGCACTTACTGGGAAGGTGCTATAACCACTGAGCTAAATCTACAGTTCCTTGTGTAAAAGATATTAACTGTACCTCTTTGAATCAAATGAAAGTGCAAATTGGTAAGCATATACAACTTTATTTTATATAACACATGTCCTCTGTGGAATGTCTTTCATCAAATGCACAAGAGTAAACTTATTCATTCAATAAAGAACCCTCCACCCAGGTATTAATGGCACAACATTTTCATTGCATACATGTCCATAGGTGTAATAGTTGGATTATTCTCTGTAAAAGTATAGAAAAATATTCAATGATTGTGTGAAATGATAATATTGCAGGATATAGACTTATTTGTGATTTAATTCTTACAAGTCTTAAAGTAGCTGAGAGTTTTACTGAATTAATTTGCATAAACTGTGAAAGATATTTTATATATGCCTAAATGAACACAATAAAATATTTATTGTTTTGATGTAGATGAAGTTTCAGAGAAAAGTTGGTTCATACCAAAATATTATGACATAAAATTATATCTGTCACCAAAGGCAGGAAACCACAGTCTGGCTTTCTATAAACAAAATATCATTCATTATTTGGCTTTTTACAATTTTATAACTTAAAAATCTGTGCTCTAGAAAAGTAAAAATGCCTATATACAAAATGCAAAATACATTTTCCAACAAAGAACACACAACAAATTTTTTTAATAATTAAACCTAATCATCACTACACGTGATTTTTCAGCTATTAATTGATTAGGCTAAGTATAATAAAGATAAACATCGGAACAAGTTTCACATTTAATTTCTTATTATTTAACTTTATTTCTTTGGAGTTTTGTTTTGTTTTTTGAGCAGTACGTAATGAGGTTTGTAGTTCAGGCTGGCCTTGAACTAACTATGTGGCCCAGGGTGGGCTCCAACTACCCTTCCTCCTGCCTGCGCCTCCCAAGTTCTGAGATTACAGGTGTATGTGACCATCGCTGGGCCATTCAGAAGTAATTTATATGTTTATGAATAAGAATTTTATAAATAGAAGGCCTTGAAGAGGTATTTCCTAAAGGAAAATCAGTAACACATTCTAAAATTAAATTACAACAGTATATTATTGATGTTTTTCTCTAAGAATATTCCCCTAATCACTTACATTGCATTAAACTTTGATTTCATTATCAACTACTGCTTTTTTTTTTTTTTTTTTTTTTTTTTTTTTTTTTTTTTTTTTTTTTTTTTTTTTTTTTTTTTTTTTGCTTTTTTGGAGATAGGGTCTCGCTTTGTAATTCGGGTTGGCCCTGAGCTCACTATGATGCCCAGGCAAGCCGCCGCGAACTCAGCAATCTTCCTGTCTCTGCCTCCCGAGTGCTGGGATGACAGGCGTGAGCCACCACGTCAGGCATTGTGGTATGCGGTGTTGATTGTTGGTGGGCGTGTCTCCATGCCCAGCATTATAGGTGGTTACCGGGGATCGAACTCAGGTCCTTGCGCTTGCGAGGCAGGCGCCGGAACCACTGAGCTAACCCTCCGGCCCAACTACTGCTTTTTTAATAATGTATTAAGTTGACCCAAATGAGGGGGAGTCACGTCTTGGTAAATGTTGGCTTTATCTAGCCAAAAAGGAGCTGAGACAGCAACAATATGCTGATTCTCTAGGAATATAACGTAGTAATAATGGAAACAGCTACACACAAGTTTTGTTCTTATAACTATGCAAAGAGCTGGAAAAGTACATGTGGGATTAATTTCCAAATAAGAGAAAACACACTAGCTGTCACAACACTATAATTCACTCCACCTGTCTAGGTCTGGCAAGCAAGGGCGAGAGAGACTGAACTCTGGGAAGCAAAGATGCACCAGGCTCACGTTGTGCTGAGAGCAAATGATACAGTGCTTGGAGTACTACTCAGCCATAATGATAAATTTGAGACATTTGTAGTTAAATGGATGTACCTCAAGGCCATACTCCTATGTGAAATAAACAGGGCACAGATGTGTAAATACCATATCATTTCTCTAATGTGAAAATCTGAAGGTGTAAATGAGGCCCAATCTTTATGATAGGTATTGTGAAATAGGAAGAGAATGTTCAAAGGGAAACGGTAACTGGTGGGGGGAGAGAAAAGCAAAGAAGGGAAAGAAAAAAATTGATGGTGAGAAAGGAAAAAATAGAGACAATGCTTATATATGGGAGGTTCAGGAGTTGAAGGGAGGGCAGAATGGGGAACACAGGGGTCAAGATATATTATGGACAGATACAAATTGCCAGTGGGGAATCATAGTGTATTCATAATGCACCAATAAACTCAACTTATTAAAAACATTTCACCCCATGTAAAAGAAAGCAAACCAAGAGATTCTCTATATAGAACAGAAGTGCGAGCAGTGTGTGGCAAGGCCAAAGCCAGGCCTAGAGAGGCCAGGTTTGGATTGGCTTTGCAATCAGACAAGGATGGCAGGAAATAGCGGAAGCCAACTTTTCTCTATATTCTTTACATAGACTTGGTTTTAAAATTCACTTTAATCCTCATTGTAATCTCAGTGCTGAGGCAAACATCAATGGCCATTTTTTTTTCTTTCTTTGCTGATGAAACTAACCATATAGTTAGAAAATATTTTCTGGATTCTTAGTTCCATCAAAGTGAGAAGGTATTCATTCCCCTTATCTTGTCAGCTGCACACTTAGGCATTTATGCCTCCCTCATCATGCCATCTAAATAGATTTTCTTTTATTTTGAAAGTTCAACTGTCAACAACAATGGGCTAAAAGCCTGCAGTCTCCCTCTGTCAAAACCAGCACTTCCTTCCCAGGTAACTTCAGTAACACTTTGGACTCTGCCCAAAGAGCAGTTAGAATCCTACAAGGCATTGCCTCAAAAGAGGCTGGGCCAGTTTTCTTTCTAACCATAGTCATAGTCATCCAGGTCGTTATGAGGTCAAAAAAGAAAAGACAGGGAAAATTAACCTTGTGTGAAAAAACCCAAATCAGTTGTCAGGTGAGCACTTGACTCGCAGGCCCTGATCTACCAATCAAGAGCTCAGCAAGTAGGGTCCTCTGCCTCAGTCTGTCTCCCACACTGCTGACGCCCTGTCCAAGAAGACACTCAGCAGAGAAGTTCGACGTAAACAGACAGGCCGACCTCCCTGTCCCAGAAAGCTACACAGTGCTGAAGATGTGCTGGACAGAGACACCAAACAGGAGTTTCCCTTCAAGCCTCCGCTCAAAGTCTTAGAGTTTAAAACGTTCTGTAACTTGCTTGAGTACAGGTAACTGGAAAGATTTGCACAGTAAATACCAATTCAGGTTTAGTCCGTGGAGGCTGCCTTTAAGATAACCTTTTTAAAATCAGTGATCACAAGCGGTTTCTAAGGCTGTGACAAATGTACTCTTTTAGACTGAAACGATGAAGTTTTTACCTGCAAAATCCCTCTGTCACCCCAGGACCTCTCTGCGCCCCACCCTCAGAGGATGGCTTGTGTGCTACAATTTTATCCTCATGTACAGATAAAGATGGACCCAAGGTCAGAAGTGGAGTAAAGGTGAAAATAAACACAATCTATTTCTTGCCGAAAATCATTTCAGGATTGTCCCTATGTCTCTGGATTTTATATTGGTTTTTACCTGGCTTGAAAGCAACTGGGACTTTGCCTATCATAGAACCTTTCAGGTGGGTATTTCAGAAAGAAGAGATTCGATGGAGGGAGTGTTCTGAGACACATAAGAGGAAGACCGGAGTAGGGGAAAGAGTTCACATTCATCACTGATTTCCAGCAATGTCAGCGGCTCCCATAACCAACAGCAGTAGGTCTGTGTAACCAGGGCAGCCACTGAAACACATGCACCTCATGGACACATCCCCTCATCGCCTATAACTCCCTTCTAAGAACGTCCAGGCCAGAGCAGATTCCAATTGACAGACAATGTATTTCGATTAAGATATGTTTCATGGGCCAGAGATTTAGCTCAGTGGTTCTGGCACCTGCCTGGCAAGTGCAAGGTCCTGAGTTTGATCCTGGTAACCACATACAATGCTGGGCATGGTGACTCATGCCCACCAGCAATCAGTACCACATACCACAGTGCAGGGCAGGGTGTAGTGGCTCACATCTGTCATCCCAGCACTCGGGAGGCAGAGGCAGGAGTATTGCTGAGTTTGAGGCTTGCCTGGGCTACATGGTGAGCTCAGGGCCACTGAACTACAAGGTGAGACCCTGTCTCAAAAAATAAAAAAGATATATTTCATGCCAGAGATGTGACTTGTCTCCTTATTCTGAAATTGTAAGAAATCTTTCTTTTATAGCTATTTGGGTCCAATTTCCAAGAGTCTGAAGAGGTGACTGGTACCATGTTAAAGCCATAGTTTCATAATGATCAACACAGCTCCTCCCAGTCCTGATCAAGATCCAGGGCCACAAACCACTCAGAAATCCAATACAAGGGACAGAAAAATGAAAACCAGGACAAAGAAGCAAGAGAAGACAGGTGTTTCCGAATAGTATGTAACTACTAGAAAGAAGCATCCAATTCATATTGAATCAACCAGAAAGTCCCTATTGTTTTTCTGCTTTAATCTCTTCTTTATTTCAAGATGTACACCTACCAAAATAAAGATAATTCCCAAGGCATTTACTACATTCTGGTAAGATAACACATGCATTGCTCTGGACAACCTTACTCATTACTGTCCTTGGAACTGCAGTGTGAAATGATAAGAATTTTTATTTTAATAGTCTTATTTTTCCATAAACTATCTTCTTCAAGACCAACAGAAAATGAACTTTTGCTAATGATACAAAGAAAAATTCCTTTCTAAGCAGGCAAAATAAAAGAATGTTTAAGCTCAGGATTGGATGGTTTGATTCTTTCAGTAATTACCATGGAACAGCAAGGACTGGAGGATATTTCTCTGCAGTGACAATGGTAATCAGTGGGCTTAAAAGAACTTACTCTTTTTCACATAAACTTAGCACACATAATGTGTGAAGTGCTCTCTCAAGAGCTTTCCATACGTGAACCTTATTACATCTCACACCAGCCCTGCAATGTTGATATGATGATGTTCATTGAATATAGGAACCAAGGATCCCAAAGAGACAGAGCTAATAAACCCTTGGAGTGAAAACACAAGGTGAACTAATTCGCAGCCTCCCCTTTCAGTGTAATATCACAAGGCTCTGCCGTGAGAGTGGTTGTTTCAAGGCAATGATATTATAAAACGTTCTAGGCTGTTTTTTTATCCCTGTTCCTGGAAATCAGCTTGTGAGCAGTGAGCATTCTTTCTTTTACACCTCCACACATCCAAGAACAAAGGACTGGAGAAAGTGAATTCTCATGTCCAAAGGAATGCCCAGGCCCAACGCGGGAATCTGCAAAATTCCTTTCTTGGACTGCAGGCACTGTCACTGAAGCCTAAGAGTGCAGCAACTTCGGGCACCATCCTCTCCCTTCACACCACGGCCACTCTCACAACCCCATGTCTGCAGTCATTATTTATTGAGGGCCTGCACCCCTGTGGTTCAACCTGGCTTCATGTCCCTCACAAGGCAGAGAGGCAGATGGATTTAAATCTTTTCTCCGTCAGTCCCAGACAGTGGATTTCACAGAAGACCCAGTTTGTTAGAAACAGCAAAGCAGCACGTGAGGAAGAACCAAGTCTTTCCAGCAATTCATCAACAAGGAACATCTGTAATTAGAGTTTGTGTGCTGCGGAAGCAGTTTTAAGAAAACACTAAAGTTCAGATGTAGCATATAGGTAAATGCTGTAGCATTTACCTATATAGAGAAGAAGTGCAGGTGGAAAACACATGGGAAGTAGAAGGAAATATAGAGCTGCTGGACTATTTAATGTTTTAGAGGGCTGTGCTTAGATATACACCTTACAGTACTTTGCATCTCTTGGTTATTTAGTTGGTGGCACTAGCAACTGAATCTATCACCTTTGTACTCAGCTACAGCTCCAGCCTTTTTAAAATTCTCTTTTCTTTTGAGACAGCATCTTCCTAAGTCTCAGACTGGGGTTAACTTTGTGTTTCTTCTGCTTCAGCCACTCAGCATGCTGGTTATAATGCCAGGTGCCACCTCTTCCTGGTTGTATATTATCTGAAAAATATTACTGTGGGCGGATAAAGAACTACTTATGGGAATGCTATGCAATGTAACTGGTGAAGTTGCCTCTCTCTGTATAACCATTAAGTATAACACACACAACACACACACACACATATGTGAAATGTGTGAATTCAGAATCACTAAACAGATAAAAATACAAAACTTTTAATAAATCATAGTCCATTTCTACTTTTTAAGAAATAGAACTCTAATGGAAAGGACATTGGGAAATTATAGATTTCTTCATCCTTTCCACTTATTAACTAAAAATACCTGACTCTTAATTTACTTGTGTAGGTTCAACAAAATATAGTATATCCTTCTCACAGTTTCATAAAATGATATTGTCTGGCACTTCAACATCCCCTCTTACCATAAAATCCTTCAAATTTAAAAGAAACAAATTAGGGAAAACTGATCACAGTTCTAGAACAATCGAAGTTACTGGAGTAGAAATGTAACTCCACGTAAAGCCCTTGCTATGCATGCAAGAGCCCTTGAAAGAAAGAAAGTGAGTCATCATCAATACAGTGATACTGTGGTTGTCGAACAGCTCCAGGCTCAAACTTTCACTATTCAAACAACAAAGTCTGAAAAAGATCTGCTCAGTGTTGATGACCTTGCTCGATTGTCAGTCAAAACTTTGACTTGAGAAAACCTGCACAGCTGAGAGTGACTCACCTTGTGTCTCGCCACCGATGCAGAGGAGCGATACTTTGGCATGAGCGTCATTCTCGCCCAAACAAGTACCATGCTTGTGTTGATGCATTAAAACACTCATTATTCTGCTTTATTTTTTGCGCTTTACTTGTGTAAAATATTGTAACCATGGCTCCAAAGAGTGTCAGTGAGACCAGCAATAAAGCTAAGAGGAAAACTGTGAGAACCAAGGTAGAGTTCAAGAAATCACTGTGGAATTTGTTAAAGGCCTAGAAAAATGAACCGATAAGTGTAATTGTTGGGCCTCAGAACCAATTATGTTGGTTTTCCACTCACTTTTATAGGACAAAGTATAATCAGCTTTCAAACTTTTTGGTGTTGGAACATGAATTTGGAATGAACTTAGTTTGACAACCGAGATATAACAACACGATAAGGGAGAAAAGAGCACCATACTTGTCACTCATAGTAGGATAAAATCTACTTTGCAAGCAAATGGCAGCCCCTTGTTGTGCATAATAAAAACCTCAAAGTAACTATATAAGGTACTCTTTATTGGCATTTTCCTGCAAGGCAACGGCTTACAAGATTTAAGAGCTGTACTCATAATTCCACACTTGAGCAGCTCTTTATTTCTAGCCAGAGAGGTCTTAGCTTAATGCGGGAGAGCCTTCTTGAGTCAAAATGCAAATAAACCACTTTTAGAGCTTGAAGCATGGTACATAGCAAATGACTACTGATGACCAAAACCTCACTGAGCTCCATCAAAAGGAAAGACCAAGAGGTAACTGGGCACCCCCAGGCAGCAAATACCACCTCACAGTGGTTGTTTGGTGGGTTCTTTCATCTACTCTTAGGTAACCATATTTACCAAATAGTCATCAATACTCTACACTATAACTAAGGAAATTGAAGTTCCAGAGCTGTTTGGTAAAGGACAGAAAACTGGAAGCCCTTGCAGAGTGTTTTCAAAGCCTGCATCTTTCTATGCACTGCTGCATTCTGTCTAAGTGGAAGACAAAAGACCATGATAAATTGGATTTTGCAAAGAAAGATAAGACCTCACAAACCCCACTCTGAAAGTAAAAATATATGACCTATGTTTTGCAGCCTTTTAAAAATCTGCACTAATTTTATTGAAAGATAAATTGTATTGGGTGATTATCAAATGCTCCAGTAAATATAATAGCCCATGAGTGAAGTCACCAAGGTGCTCTTTGTGTCATTATAATCAATGCAGGAACCTAACCCAGGAGTACTGGTTTTGGATAGGGATTTCACATTACACAGTGTTAATATTTTCTTTTCTACCTTTTTGCCCCCTCTGAAATAAAGTACTTGCTATTTTAAAGCATTCCTGAAAAGTGAGAACATACCTCTAAAAGCAACTGTGATTGTGTCCATACTTGTTAAGCTACATTTTTCCCCTGAATAGCACTTGCCAAGTTTGACATACTATATATTGAATAGCTTTCCCTTCATTAGAATAGGCATAAAATCATGTGTTCATTATCCTATGAGGCTTGAGCAGTGATCAGAAAATCAGTGATACTGTCAATCCCCTTTGTCCTACATCACTGAGCTCCCGTGCACATTAGGACGGCAATTAGAGCTTTTCTTAATGACTATCATTTTTCAGATACAGCCCTTGAATCAGAGACTTTAAATATTTTGTTCAGAGAATTCAGCAAAGGGATCGCTGAGACAGGATTATGCTCCTTGAACCTTTCACATAGACCCACTGACATCTAATCTCCCCAGTTCATGACTGAGGAGGCTCCTAAATTAGGGGATTCTAGCTGGGCTTCCTTCTGGGCCCCTGATCTTTTATCTCCTGATTTAAGCAATTCAAATGCATAGCACACCCAGGAACAAAACACTCTGTTCTCAGTTTTACCAGCTTCAACAAATGCTGGGTATGAAAGGGAAGGTCTTCTCCTTCCCACTAAATTTTAGAAAAAGGAAGAAAGAATTTGACCTTGAAAGATAGTGTCATTAACTTGTTCTGAGTTTTTGAGGAGAGCAATGGAAACTATCTTGCCATTAAAAAATAGTGAAGAATCACTAATTTAACATTCACAGAGTATGGGAAAAAATATTTGTCAAAGGATTAGGGAAGGCAGTAATAGGTAACGATTTTTTTATAAATTTAGAATCCCATCATTCATTTCCTGCTAACACATAAAAATGTGCCTTTGCTCATCACTTTGGTGACACAATATCATCTGAAATGATGATGTTTCAAGAAACATAACTCTTCAATTCCGTCTTCTTCTTTGGTATAGTACTAGGACTGAATCCATAACTTTATGCACACTAGTTTACTGCTCTACCACTAAGCTACATCTCCAGCCCTTAACTTTGAAAGACAGCGTCTTGTAAAGTCAGCCAAATTGACCTCAAATTTGTGATTCTCCTGTCTCACCCTCCAGATCAGCAGAAGTAGCCAGAACATGGACCGACCATGCCTCATACTTTCCCTTTGTTAAATTCCCTGATTTCTGATGGCCCTTGGACACTTTGCAAAAACCACCCAATTTTCCCAGCATTCCCAATGAGACCACACATAACCTTTGGCTCTGTGACTCCTGGAAGAATCTGAAAATAGATGCTCAGAATCAGGACATGCAGGGAAACATATGTCTGCCCCACTTTCCATCGACAGACAACAAACACAGCTCTCAGGCCTGAAAAGCGAACAATCAGCATAGCTTGCAGGCCCAGAAAGGTGCTTCCAGACCAAGGCCTCGGGTCCTGACTGCTCCTCAGGGTCCCCAACCCTGAGGCCATGTGGTGAGGTGCTTTGCACTCCAACCGCTCACAGCCCCAAGGGGCAGATAGGAGAACAAACACTTCCTGTCAGGATCTCCACACGTGATGACCCTTCCCACACTCTAACAAAGCACCCGGCTAGAGAGCTTCCAAGGACTAGTAAATTTTCAGCCTTTTTAAAAGTTAACATCGCAAAGTATTTCCCAACACCACAATATACTTAAGGCCTTTCTTCAGAAGACAGTGTAGCATGCGAGAGCACAGAGCTCAGTTCTTACCTTACCTCCTACCTCCGAACGAATCGTGCTCCTAACGCCAAGTTCTCGGAGTGAGGTGCCCTCCACAGCCTTGGTCTCCTCTGAATCTCACTCTTTCTATGCCCCATGCTCTCCAACAGAAAGCTTCTTACTGAAACTCCTGGGCCCAGCTCCGGAGAAGGGACCCAAGCTCTGGGTTCGCCTGACGCCCAAGTGCTCTGTGAGGGTGCTGCTGGGCCACATGCTTCTTGTTTCCTTTCTAAAGGGAGATCAAGGGGCTCATACTGTCCATTACTATCACAATCTTGCTACCAAAAAGGTTGTGTGACCATTAATTCAATTCTTAAAGGCCCATAGTGATGACCCTCTTGTCCATCAATCACTGCTTAGAAAAAAGGGTGGATTGTCCCTGAAGCAGTCATAATTTAAGGATTTTATTTTTCTAAAGACGTTATAATAAACACTCCAAAGAAATTTTAGAAGTATTGACCTTAATCCAGGTCTTTATCATTGCAAAACATAGTGTGAAAAATAAATTACTGCTTGATGCTTCCAAAAGAAGTGCTGAAAACCCGCGTATTGTAGAAGGCATGGCACACTCTTGAAATCCCAGCATGGAATTTAAGGGAAAATATTGAAGGCGGGTCCCAGGAAGGAGAACAATTAAGGCAATACCACCACCTGGTGGCAATGTGCTGGCATGCAAACTATGTTTAAGAGCATTCTTTCAGGGTCCAAAGAATTTTTCTTATGGAATCATGTTGGAAAAGTCAAAAGGCTTACATAGTAAATCTTTCTCTTCATTCTGGCAGACTTTAAATAGTTTAATATAACCCATTGGGAAATCCGGTGCAGTTTTAAGGCTTCCAAAAGGAAACTTAGTTACCTCTTCCTGTGAAACATCTCCAGGTGTAAGTTTTAGGCCTAACAGAATACATTAAACAACAACTTTCACCTGCTCCTTCGAACCAGCTGGGACTCAGAAGGTACTGATCTCCTGCCCCTCGTTGTCTGTGTTCACTGTGAGATGGGACCAGAGGCAAGTCGGGTTTGTGAATACAACCTCCTCAGGGCTTACCTGCACCAGCCTTTAATATGAGCCCTGAAAATACTGCACCCACCAGTGGGATCAGAGTATGCAAGGTGCATTTCTTCCCTTCAAGACCAACCATCTTTCCCCCATGGCCCCGCGCAAACCCCAGCTCTCTTCAGAGAGTTTTTCAAAGTATTCAGAGTCCTTACATAATAGCATCTATTAATTTAATCTGTTCGCTCTTGCATATCCTCTGATGTTGGACAAAAATGAAGTAATTTCAAAACATTTTTTCCTCTTTTGTCTCTACAGTTGAGCACAACTGGCATACCTTTGTATTATTAAATTGAAGGCTAGTTAACATTTTTTTCATTATTACATCATGTTAAAGATCAATGAAAATAGGGATTTCTTGTTATTCACTTTAGCTCCTTCTAATGACAAATTGTTGGCTCAAATGCATGATGCACTGAACTCTCCCCAGTGCACTCTGGGTTCAAGTTTTCATAGTGCTGTTCATCATGTTTCAACTGCTTTGAGATTATTTCATTATTATTATTACTACTACTTTATTAACATTGCATTTTATCACCTACATTAAAAATGTAATCTCCTGCCAGGCGTGGTGGCTCATGCCTGTCATCCCAGCACTCGGAAGGCAGAGACAGGAGGATTGCTGAGTTCCAGGCTTGCCTGGGCTACATAGTGAGCTCAGGGCCAGCCTGAATTACAAAGCGAGACCCTGTCTCAAAAAAAAAAAAAGTAATCTCCCAATTTTTATTCTAGATGAGGTTTGCTTTATATCCACAGAAGGTGGGTTTGCCTCATTTGTCCACGGGGATTTTTCAGTGGTGAATTAAACCTAAAGATTTCTTACGTGTGGAAGGTGTAGGTGCGAAGTGTGAATGCTTATTGGGGGGCTTTAATTTTTTTTAAATATAGAATAATATAAGACAAATTACCACTCCATAATGACTTTTGATCGATAAAATGAATAAGAATCTCTTGGAAAATAATCATAATTAGCATTCAGGCTGTAAAGGCGTGCACATGTGCTGCTGCTGGTGAAGGCATTTAACGTAGTATATTAAAGCCAATTAGCTGCGTCTTCCTGCCTGAAACATTGCGGTAAGTTCAATAAGGTCGGTTTCCACATTTAACCCTATTACATGTGATTTACAGCTAATGCATGTACAATCTATTTTAAAAATAATATTACCCAATAAAGGAGCACACTAACTGAGAAACAATGATTATTCTCTTTATTCATTCGTGTATAACTCTGTGTATTAAACTTGCCAATGTCAATTGATTTCTAGTCCCAAACAAAGGAGCTGCAATTAGGAGGTCCTCTCTCGTCCTCTAGTGGTGGCAAATGGCATGGACAACTTGCAGCTTGCAGATATTTTCTTCCCCCAAGCCTGGACTGTAATTTATGCTACAGGAATGAACAAGGCCCCAGGGAAGGGATTGACTCAAACTCCAGACCTGCCATTATAAGCCAAGTGAACTTGAGATCTGTTTCTACTATTTATTATCAAGTTTTATTTTCATTTGACATCCTGCAGATGGAGTCATTTGTAGGACCCTGTAACTGATCACGAGAGACAGATCCAGTTTATTTAGACATTAATAAGACATGACAATGTTCTTGTTTTATTGTTTTGCAAACAATTCAAGGAACACAATACATTTTATCAATGGGTGGGTCCTTTGATAACAAACTCTCAGGCAGCTTCTGTGACCCTTATTTCCAGGTGCAAAGAGAATTTATGGGAGGAAAACAGCTTCCACCAAGTGCTCAGAGCTCAGTTCCCTGGAAGTGAAGCAAACTGACATCATGAACTGAATCACCAAGGAACCATCAGGAAAACCAAAACTGCTGGATATTCTGGGGAAAAAAAATGTAAAACTACTCTGAACCCTGAAAGTGCCAGTGTGGCGTCTTCAGAAACTGGTAAACTTGGAAAATATTATGATTGAAGGGGAAAAGAGACAGAAAGAGAGAGAGAGAGAGAGAGAGAGAGAGAGAGAGAGAGAGAGAGAGAGAG
>PVIC010024273.1:0-26143 GCA_004025085.1 Thryonomys swinderianus | reverse complement strand
GAGTTTGATCCCCGGTAACCACATATAATGCTGGGCGTGGTGGCTCACGCCTGTAATCCCAGCACTCGGGAGGCAGAGATGGGAGGATTGCTGAGTTCGCGGCAGCTTGCCTGGGCACCATAGTGAGCTCAGGGCCAGCCTGAACTACAAAGCGAGACCCTGTCTCCAAAAAGCTAAAAAAAAAAAAAAAAAAAAAAATAGAAGCTATATGAAAACATCCACCAACTGCATTTATAAATAAACATTCTTTTTGATGGGGACTTTAATGATGTTTCTTTACATATTATTTAAGGATGTTTTGCATTATAATTGCACAGTGGTATAGTAACAGAAACAAATGCTTCCCACCCAAGTCTAAAACATTTGCAACTTATAATTTTGTTAAAATCTTTTGCTTGGGCTGGAGGGTTAGCTCAGTGGTTCCAGCGCCTGCCTCGCAAGCGCAAGGTCCTGAGTTCGATTCCCCAGTAACCACATACAATGCTGGGCATGGAGACTCACGGCCCACCAGCCATCAATACTACATACCACAGTGCCAGGCATGGTGGCTCACGCCTGTAATCCCATCACTCGGGAGGCAGAGACAGGAGGATTGCTGAGTTCGAGGCTTGCCTGGGCTCCATAGTGAGCTCAGAGCCAGCTTGAACTACAAAGCAAAACCCTGTCTCAAAAAAAAACTTTTGCTTCAGAAATTTGGTTCAATTTTTTGTACAAAGTATACTTTATGTTAGTCTAAAAAGATAAAGATGAGTTCTGACATGTAAATATATTAATATCTCTTATGATGCTTATTATGAACTGCCCATTTATAGCAAATGTTAACCACAGGAGAGATTGATTTACCAAAAATCAAAAACTAGTATGTAAGTAATTAAGGAAATACAAATATGATACACTTGAGGTTATAATTTCATAGATGAAGAAAATAAGACCCAGCAAGGTTAAGAGGTTTACCCACATAAATCCTGCTCATCATGAAGGCAGAACACCATTTTCTTGAAGAAAAGCTCCCTTCTGAAGAAACTGAAGTCCTTCCAATGACGAGTGAGGGTATTTTGTTCTGTCCAATTTCCACTGTTAATTCACTTATCTAAATAATGATGCTCAAACTTCCATGTTCATTGGAATCACCTAGAAGTCTATGAAAATGGAGACTGATGTGGTTACGCCCTCCTCCCTCCAAAGTTGTTTGATGTAGCGAGTCTAAGGTGACCCTTAATAATTAGCATTTCTGATGAGTTCTCCAGCCCTTGATGCTGCTGGTTCAAAGACCACACTTCAAGGTCCACTGCTTGAATACAGTGGGGCCTGTTTAGTTTCTGTCTTATATGTGGGTACTTTGCCCTAATTTTCTAGTATGATAGTCAATAAGGAGCTTAGGGGGATTCACAGTGATTCTTGTGCATGACAATACTATGCCGATGTAAGCAAAAGGAACAACACGAACTAATGAGGATAATCAAGTCTTAGTTGTAAAACTGTGGGAAGAAGTCAAAGATGGGTATGGAGGACAGAGCTTTCATTCTACGACCATATGGTAATGAATATTAGAAGATAGGAGAGTTTGTGAATGTAGGAGAGGAAGAATGAGAAGTTAAACGGTTTCAGGATGTTGGGATGTTCTCAGCATGTTTTGGTGTACAGTTCACCCACTAATGAGTCACACAATTTAGGTTACAAATGATCCTTTAATACTACCTTTTCCCTCAGTCACAAATTTGAATTAAAGTGTATGTGTGTGGTTTTTATTCTGTAAAGAGATCAATTGCCTTTATGTGCACAAATTCACAAAATCCCTTTATGGCCATTTTATAATAAAAAAAGAAAAATTATATTAAGAAACTAATATCACAAACCAGTAATAAGAAAAAGAAAAATGTTAAGCTCCCTTGATTCTTAGTAAGGGAAATATTGAGGGGAATGAATAAGGAATAGAATTTTATTTTTCTTGGATGCTTTCTTATTTAAGTTGTTTTTCCTTTTCTTGATGGAGAAAATGGGTGAAAATTTAATCTCAAAAGATTAAACTTGAACCAGGCAGTGGTGAACAGCTATAATTCACACCCACCCACTCACCAATCATCAGTAAACATGATTGAAATGACTTCTTGCGAGAGAAAGTCTTAAAGATTTAGGGCTAGGAAAATTTAAACCTGATGTTTCTCACTCCTTCCAACTTCTCCCTTGTCTGTTGCAACACTTGACTTTTCCTCTGCATCAGTGCCCACGGAGTGCTGGCCCATTGGCACTGTGGTCCCTGGCCAGCACTCCTGGGATTATGAGGCCTGAGTGGGCATGTCTGCGACTGAGCTCACCCCACCCAATTCTCTCTTGCCCTGAATTGCTCTTTCTCTCTTCCTCCTTACTTCTGTCAAAGTTTTCATCATCTTCCAGCCACACAAGCTCAAAACCTCAGAGTCAATCCTGCCAATCCCTTCTCCCTCTCAAACCTAGCCTGTTCTTAGGGCTCTCTGTTGCTCTTTTATAATGTGTTTTACATTTGTCTCTTTTTCTGGTACTTTCTCCCCTGTTCTCCTGCCTCACTCCAAATTCTCTGCAGATAGTAGAACAGGGCATGATAACAGACTTCCACTGCCACTGCTGATGCCTATTATTTGGGTGCCTTGGTTCAACCTCTAAGTCCTGAGCCTCAATTCCATCATCTTATTTCATTCCTAAAGCAGGAATAATAATACTCAGAGTTGTTAGGAGGATAAAGTAACATATACAAAGTACTTAACATAGTGACTGACATATGTATCTTCATATCGTGTCTAAAATTTTATTTTCTCAAATAATGTTCCTCAGATTATAATCTTTAGGTTTCAAATAAAGTCTGGATCCATTTTACTTTTGCCAATGAATGGGAGTCACATTAATAATTATATGTGCCCAAACATAACCTTGGACTGTGGAGTGCACATCAAGACCTTGTCATTGTTCAGAGAGATAATTGCTATAGGTCCAGGGTGCCCCTCCACTGTCTTAGGGAGTGTGCCAGGAATGCAGGGTTCTAACCACTTAACGTTTTACAGGTGTATTTAGAGGAAGTAGCCTTGAAGGATGAGGTGGTGATTCCCTCTAGTTCAAAAACTTAACTACTTCTTGCAACAGTGGTAGATTCCCCAAGCTCCAGGTTCTCCAACAAGAGCTCAAATCTCTATGGGTTTGGGAGTGCTCAGGGGCCCTGAGACATGGGGACATAAGCAATGGCACAAATAAGCTGATGATCATGAGGTTTACTCTTCTTTGATTAATAATTTCTTTTGTCTTGAACATAGGAATCTTGTGTTTCTGGCAGATCCATATATGAGAGCATTATTTGTTTTCATTCCACAAGTTCCTACCATCAGTACTTTTCTGGTGGGGAAATATTCTTCCTTTTGGTGAACACAGGGAATACTTGATAGGCAGTTACCAAATCTAGGGTGGCATATGAAGCATAACTAAATATCTTGCATAAATATATTTTGCATCAGCTATTTGTACAACCAGAAACTTGCTCTATTTACTTATGTAATGATTTTGGCTAAATATATACAGTGCTTACTATGTGCCAGATGCCATTCTCGGTGCTCAACATTCATTAATTCATTTAATACTGTAACTTCTTAAGTTATGAATTATTCTCACTATGCACATTTTAATTTTACCATGTATGAAATTAAAGCAGATGAAGATTAGGGAACTTGCTCAAAGTCCCATAGTAATTTACTCATTTCAAATTCTAATACAGATTGGCTGGTCCTACAGGCAATTTTATAGTAAAATTCAAAATAATTGCTTTTTTTCCAACACTCTTGCAATGATGATAGGCAGCTTCTCACTGTAGAGGTTGGCCTTACACAAACACGTTTATACACAGAGGCCAGGTCTACGGGAGGACCTGCTCTGTCTGAGTGTGGGACACTTAGAAAGACCGGCATCCGCAATGCACCTATTGCAAGTAAACACTTATCTCAGCCACTCAAAAGAGAATTCAATTCATGTTGAGTTCAGCCATCAAGCTAGGGGTTCACCTGGAGCTACAGATGAGGAAGGACTGCAGAAAGAGACAAGCAAGTTCTCTTTACCACTCCCTGTGTCAGGAGAGTACTGAACACAATGAATGTTTTTCCACCTCTTGGCATTCTCTCTGGCGTGTTTACATTTGCTTTCAGAGTTTCCATTTCTCTTAAATTGAACTCTTCTGGTTTCAACTGCAGTCTTCCCCGGGATCAGTTCATAAGTTGAAGTCCTAACCTCTGTTAGCTCGGAGTGTGACCCTGTTTGGAAAGAGGCCATTACAGATGTAAAGATGAGGTTGTGCCGCAGGAAGGTGGACCCTTATCCAGGATGGCTGGTGTCTTCCCCAGGAGGGGGCATTTGGACACCCGCGGGCACCCAGGAGAGTGAGCCGGTGAAGATGAAGGCAGAGGTTGGATGATGCAGCAAAAGCTTGCCAGTCCAAAGTACGCAGGCAGACCACTGGGTGAGAGGTGAGAAGTGAGGGACAAATGCTCCCTGGTGCCTTCATGGGGAGCATGGTTGTGCCAGCATAGCTGTATCAGACTCATTTCAGGATGGGGAGACAATAAACTTATGTTTTTTAAGCCACTCTGTTCATAGTAGTTTGTTACAGCAGCCCCAGTAGACGAGTGTACCTACAAAAGCTCTCTGAGACAAACAGAGAAGGGGCAGGGTGAGAAGTTGGGGAGGGGCTGTAGGAGGTATCCCCGGCCACCGGCTGACGGCTATGGTGGTGACTGGGAGCAGCGAATGGAGAGCAGCCAGGAACTTTCAGACGAAAGTCAGTTGACCCAGACTGGGCCATCACATAGCTTTGCACTTATCTCCCTGCTCCCATTGGCGAGGAAAGGAACAGGAGCATAGCTCTGAAGGTGAGGTCCGAGTAGAGTCTGGGGAAGCCAGAGAATATAGACAGTCATCTCTCTGTTGATAAAAAGCTGTCATTCTCTAAGGGAATCTTCTCAAAACCATTAAAAGACAAGGGCTTGCCAGGCGTGGTGGCTCACGCCTGTAATCCCAGCACTCGGGAGGCAGAGGCAGGAGGATTGCTGAGTTTGAGGCTTCCCTGGGCTCCATAGTGAGCTGAGGGCCAGCCTGAACTACAAAGGAAGACCCTGTCTCAAAAAAAAAAAAAAAAAAAGACAAGGGCTTACTGTGATAGCCCGTGAAGTTTTTTCTCTGCAGACTTTTCCAACATAACCTAGTTTTTAGTGTACTGGGTTCCCATAGACAAAAACACCCTCTCAGCTGTAACTAATCCACTTAGCAGAACGAATCATAACCATACTTTCAAGGTCAGGAAGAGTAAGCGTATTCACAATTCCATTCCAATAGATAGAGAGTGTGTGCCAATTGCTTTCTACAGCTGAGGATCTTTTTAGCTTTTTGAGTTTACAAGTGTTTAATGGATATCTGAATTGTTTGGCATTCTGATATCAAGATTACTTGGCATTTTAAAATTGTGATCTTTCTCAAATTCACCATCTGAGAAGCATTCTAGGGTTTTCTTTTAGTATCTAATCTTATCTTGTTTTTGAGACAGTGTCTCACTTTGTAGTTCAGGCTGGCCCTGGGCTCACTATGTAGCCCAGGCAACCTTGAACTCAGCAATTCTCCTGTCTCTGTCTCCTTAGTGCTGGGATTACAGGTGTGAGACACCATGCCCAACCCTGTGGTATGTGGTATTGATTGCTGGTGGGCGTGATCACCACACCCAGCATTGTATGTGGTTACCAGAACAAACTCAGGACCCTGTGTTTGCAAAGCAGGCGTCAGAACCACTGAGCTAAATCTCCGGCCCTATCTAATCATATCTCTGCAGTAATGAGAAAGACAGCCCTCAGTGATTCAGAAAACAGTGCATCTTCTAAGTAGTATAGAAAATACTGGTGGAGTCTACCTCAATTCCATTTCAGACTGAGCCATTCTTAACTGCAAGGAAACATGCAACAACTCAATCTTCTATAAGTAGTATGAAATTAGTTTTTGTTTTGTTGCTGGGTTTTTTTTTTTTTTTTTTTGAGACAGGGTCTTGCTTTTGTAGTTCAGGCTGGCCCTGAGCTCACTATGTAGCCCAGGCAAGCCTCAAACTCAGCATTCCTCCTGTCTCTGCCTCCCAAGTGCTGGGATTACAGGCGTGAGCCACCATGCCCGGCATTGCTGGGTTTTTATAGAGGAATTAGAAGTTGCTATCATTCCCTTTTATGATACTCAGGTAGGCCAAGAAAAACAGAAGCGTTATTTTAAAAACATAATTTAAGAACAGGAGCATAATTAAAGCTTAATTGACCTCTCCATCATAGTGCAGCCAGCCTAAGCATTAGGTACTACATTAACACAGACCTTCAAATAACAAATACTTTCTTACAACATGTCCTTCCCAAATATTGCACGAACCATTAATATAGCAAAAAATTATCTGTTGTTAATCTGAATTTAAATGTAACTGGCTATTTGGCATTTTTATTTGCTAAGTACGGGAATAATTTTCTGCTACAGTTAGGGTTTTTCTATCTCCATTTTTATAGTCTTCAAATTGAATTTGATGTTACTTGACTTTTTTTCTTTTCTGTTAACAAAGAAATGTTTTTGCAGAGGCCTTAGAACTGTATTTTTCAAAATATTTTCCTCAATCATTAAATTAAACCACTTGAATACTGGTTAAAATGTCATCCCATGGGCCCCGCCTACATCACACTCAATAGTCATATTCTTAAGCATCCCCAGAGAATCTTAGACACTGTGAAACATGAGAAATAACACAAAGGATTTCATCTCCTTTGAAGCCTGATGCAAGAGTCCACTTTGTGCAATACTCTACCTGAAGCAATGATGGTCACCAGGGAGATACTGAAGAGCTATGGTACTGGGATTTAACAGAATTGAGCTATCATTACATTTGTTAATGTAAAATAACAGTATTTATGGCCAATGGACTTAGAAAAATTGCCAAAATATATACTTATATTTAATTAAATTTGTAAGAAAGACAAACTACAGTTTGTATTTATCTGCATACAGTGGTACCTTGGTTCACACACTTTTTTTTTCTTTTACTCTACCAGGGATTGAACTCACATGGCGAAATAATAATTAATAAGTAGGCAGAAATGAGGTTCAGAGAGGCTAAGTTTGGGCCTGGTCCATGCTACTCTAAGTAGCAAAAGACCCCAGGCCCCAGCTCACCACACCTTTTATTCAGCACTTCTAGAGTAACAGAATGTAACAGACCCCATGGGCAGGGCAGACACCTCCAATAGTCCTAGAGACATTATGCAGATGAGGATCCCGCTGGGCAGGGCAGACACTGGCAATGGAGTAGTTCTGCCTGGAAGCATCACATCATGTGGGACCACCCGGAATCTTTGTTGTTAGCAGCCCGGAAGGGACCTGAGTCCAGAGTCCCTCTGTACCAGGAAGGCCTGATCAATTTTGACCTTCCAATAATTTCTCCCAAAACATGTTCCCAACAACATATATTTCATGCCTTTAGCAAATTTTCTTCTAAAGGTATATATACTCAGATTTTTAAGTCAGGTGCAGAGGCACATGCCTGTAGTGCCAGCAGTTGGGAGGCTGAGGCAGAAATATCACTTGAGTTTAGCAGTTGAAGAAAATTGTGGGAAAGACGGGAAATTTCTATCACAACAAACAAGCAAATAAAAACCAAAAAACAAAACCACACCACAATCCTCTCTACCCCTTCCAAATTTCTATTCTCAATGAGAAGCTTTATATAAAATAAGAGAGCCCAGCAATAAACAAAGGCAAAAGGGCATTTCCTGTCCTTTTAATTAATAATCTTCAGCTTTGCAAAAAATCTTTCTTCTCCCTTACTTCTTCTGTCTTTTATCACATCTTTAGCTGATATACATCTAGTACCAAAAAAAATCATTTTTGACTTTGACTTTCTTTGCCTGCAAATATTTAGGATTTTAGATTTATTTCAACTCAGATAATACTGCCTTTCAAGTTTCTGCCCAGCCAGTGCCTGAAAAACAAATGATCCCTGTAAAGCATTATCACTTTTTGTAGATGAAAACATTTCACCAGAGTCCCACAAGTGATATTGCTAAACTGTTGAAGATGACTAATTCAGACCCTTAGATACATATGAACAAAAAAGCATTCAAATATTGATCATATAGTTCAAGAGACTTGGAATTTGTCTTCACTTTTATGATCTACAGTAAGATTATTCAAGGACTTTCAATTTCATTTTTTTAATTGAATTCTTTATTGGTACATTTTTATATTCATATTATGATCACATTCAATGTTGAGAATTTGTACCAGCATATGACATAACTTAATTTTCATTTTATCCCATTCCCCTACCCACACTATGACCTTTCTGCCCCCTATATATATATGCTTTGTTTCCTTTTTTAATATCATATTTTTCTTTCCTCTCATTACTCACCTCTACCCTTTTCCCTTTGAATATTTTCTATTTCACAATATCTGTCATACATTCTAGAACTCATTTACATCTTCAGATTCCTATATCAGAGAAATGATATGGTATTTACACATCTGTGACCTATTTATTTCACTGTGGACATCAGTGTAGAGATTCCTGAAAAAACTTGAATTAGAGGTCCCATTTGACTGTGCTATTCCCCTGCTAGGTATGTACACAAAATAATGAAAAGATTCATATCACAGCGACATATGTACACCCATGTTCACAGCAGCTCAGTTTGTGATAGCTAAATCTTGGAAACAACCCAGATGCCCATTAAGCAGAGACTGGATAAAGAAGATGTGGTGTTTTGTTTTTTTTTTTTGTTTTTTTTGAGACAGGGTCTCGCTTTGTAGTTCAGGCTGGTCCTGAGCTCACTATGGTGCCCAGGCAAGCCTCGAACTCAGCAATCCTCCTGCCTCTGCTTCCCGAGTGCTGGGATCACAGGCGTGAGCCACCACGCCCGGCAATGTGTTTTTTTGTTTTAAATAAAATGGAGTATTGCTCTGCCATAAAGAATGATAAGTTTGAGTCTTTTATACTCAAAGGGAAATACATTGAGGACTTTCTGTTTCTTTTTTTATTATAAATTCTAACATTTTCCCCAGCACTGCTCCATGAGGAGAAAATGGAGAACTGTGATCAATGACAATTCCTGAAAGATGTTCTTTCTTCAGTGCAGAGTAAGAAAAAGAAGTTTATTATAGAAAGACAGGAACTCAAGCCTATGAGGTGAGTAGACTCTTCTCCTTTCTACTTACTATAAGGGAAGAAAATGATACTCACTTCCTGCTGAAGAAACCGAGCATCTAAGACTGCAGCAGAGTATGATAAACTGACTTTTAAGAGTTAAGGAAACAGGGCAAGGTCACTGTGATAAATGATAAAAACACATCCAAACTTCATTAAACATAAAAGAGAATGTATTCCAATGATTCAAGAGCATCTCATGGAACACACAGAGCAACATTCTGATCTCCTGTCACAGTCTCTGGCCAAACTGAAAAGAAGGAAAGAGGATCTGAGAAACAGACGGTACCAGTCAGTCCTTATGAATTCAAGGGAAGTGTAGGGGACCAACCTGATGACTAAGACACAATGGCATACACGTTTGTGGAAAGAAACATGCTATGTATTTATCATAGGAAAATATGTGCTAATTACTCAGGGAATTTCATTTGAGGATGCTATTTGGGTGATACAAACTTTTTAAAGAAAAAAAAATGTAAAAGTCACAAGATAGTGACCTTGCGTGCCTTATCAGCAATAGCTAAACCAGGAATCACTACTAAAGTAATGGTATTCTTCAGGAAGCACGTGTGCTGAGCAAATGTTTGTATTAATAATGAATGCTGGGCCAGAGATTTAGCTCAGTGGTTCCAGTGCCTGCCTTGCAAGCGTAAGGTCCTGAGTTCGATCCCGGTAACCACATAGAATGCTGGGCGTAGTGACTCATGCCCACCAACAATCAATACCACATACCACAGTGCTGGGCATGGTGGCTCATGCCTGTCATCCCAGCACTCGGGAGGCAGAGACAGGAGGATTGCTGAGTTCGAGGCTTGCCTGGGCTACAGAGTGAGCTCAGGGCCAGCCTGAACTACAAAGTGAGACCCTGTCTCAAAAAAAAAAAAAAAAAAAAAAAAAAGAATGCTTTCATTATTACTTGTTTTTCATAGAATAATCCCACTTACCCAAATATTTTACCACTGTGAGTATTTCTCACTTTTTGACACACCAAATTGAACTGATTCTTTGACTGTGAGGTGTTTTGGTTTATTTTAAGACAGCAATTCTAGCTGGCTTTTATTTAATATGTGGAATAGTTAGTCTCCATAAGTAAAAACATCCCAGTCAAGAATAATACTTAGCTAGTTTGCAATTACAAGTTGCTACTGAAAATGTGAAATGGAGGAACATAATTTAATTAAAAATTATTTATCTGAATTCAAATAGCCACATGACATGATTATTGCTAGACTGGATTACTAAAAACATGATGGCTTAAAACAATAAAAATCTATGATGGTACCTTTATCAGAAACAGAGCTTGAGCAGAGGAGGAGGCTTAATTGAATTTGAAACTGTTCGGGTTGGAACACTGCATGACTCCGATTGGAAAGTGTCCAACAGGTAATTTGAAATAAGAAGTGGGAGCCTGGAAGAAAGTTTAGGTTGGAGCTTCATATTTTAAATTCATCATCATAGAGATAGTGTTGGTTTTACTTTAAATTCATCTCTGGGGGAGAGCAATTTACATAGAACATTTAAAAGATATGGTTGTTACAGTTTCCACACTTGACAGAACACAGCTAACCTTCACAAGGAGGTCATTTAAGAGACCTGTAGCTTGAAAGTAGAAAATAAAGCATCAGGAGGTTTCCCCATGTCTCTAATGGGCATTGTCTTTGAAAATCACACAATAAAGAGACAAATCTGCTTTTTCTCCTGCATCTTTTATCCTTCGTCTGGTAACCTAAGCCAGAACCGTGGGGATTACTAGAAATTTCTTATTCTACCTTAGAATCACCCTTCCATGAATGAATCAGATTCATCTTATCTTTTAATGCCTCAGATTTCTTTTCTTCTTCATTGCTGCCCCTTGCTTTAGGCCCTCATTCGGTCTTGCCTGAATTGCTGTAATCATCATTCGAACTTTACTCCCAATATTTAATCTTATCCTATACTAAAAGTAATATATTACTATTATAGTTTAATCTTGCACATTCTCTGTGCTGTATTTACCACTGATTGCAGAGATGCACTTGAAGAACTGGTGCTTTCTTTCCATTCAAGGCTCTGCAGTACAAAAAGACAGTTCTAAGAGGGGGAAAAAAAACCCATGAAGCTTTCATGAAGTTCCTGTTACTATCCCTAGAAGGCAAGAAGCAATGTCATCATCGCAGGGATAATTTACTCTAGTGATAAGGCATAATTAAGGCCACTGTTTTTAACTGGGGAAAGTGAAGAATATATTCGGAATTCACATTATTGGCTAGGATATCTATTTATGATAGTACAAAGACAAGTATAGAAGGCAGAGTAGCTCCTGTCCAGTAGCCATGGTAAATAGACCAATAATACAGACATTATTATTTCGAGAAAGTCATAAGAGTAAGGGTGACACAGGTTAAACCTCTGGACTAGTAGAACTACCAGCTCGTGGTGTGAGAGTACTCCTGAAGGGGAAGCCAGGAAAGGACATGATGAAACCAGTTGTAATCATGGAGGCTACAGTTCATTCTGATAACTCCCTTGTGTAAGTTTTTCCAGGAAAAGAGAGCAATCAGGGTTTTGAAGGAGCCTTTTCCAGACCAGAGGAAGAAAGTGAAATCAGACAGAGCAGTGGATGAGCTTTAGTGGGTTCTCAGGCGCATAGCAGACCCCTTCTCTGGAACGCAAGCTCCCGTGTGCCCTTCTGTGAGGACTGTTGCCTTGTGATTCCTTGTAGCTAGGCCCTTTTCAAGAGTAGAAAGGCCTTTTTCACTTGCCTCACAGCTGAAGCACTAACCCAGAGTTTTCTGTGGAAACGTCTAAGCCCTCTGTTACAGATTCTTTGAGATTCTACCACCCTCAATCTGCTCCTGCTTTCCTTATTTGCTTGAATATCTTCTTCCTGAAGACACTTCTGACAAACCACCTACTCGCCAATCCGCATTTTTAGGACCTGTTTTCCTGGGATCACAATTTATGACATCCATATCACATTTCATAATCTGATGACAAGGGAATACCATTTCAAGTCTCAAGTCACATATAGTACAGTTGTTGTTATACTAATTGTGTCCTGGATTCTTTTGAAGTTCCGACTATGTATGTTGTAACATCTATTGCTTTTTCTTTGTCCACATCAATTCTGCTCATGTTAGTACAGACACTGACTCACTCAATTCTCCTCAGGCACTTCTTTTTAAAAAATTAATTGATCTTGTTGGCACATTTTATATACACATCATGATCTCAATGGACATTGAAAATTTGTACCAGTATATGATATGACATGACTTAATTCTCATTTTTTTCCATTCCACTGCCCACCCTACAACTCCTGCCCTGTATATAAATAAGCTTTGTTTCCTTTTTTTTTTTAACCATCACATTTTCCCCCACATTATATACCCCTGCCTCCTTTACCCTTTGAATATTTTCTATCTCCTCAGGCACATCTTTTAAGGTATCGTTTTTTTAACCACCCAGGAAATTGGGCCTGAACATCAGACTAGAGAACTTTAAAAGTCATGTTAAAGCCATACTAATTCAATTTGTTGTTTTTTTTTTTTTTTTTTTTTTTTGAGACAGGGTCTCGCTTTGTAGTTCAGGCTGGCTCTGAGCTCACTATGTAGCCCAGGCAAGCCTCGAACTCAGCAATCCTCCTGCCTCTACCTCCCGAGTGCTGGGATTATAGGCGTGAGCCACCACGCCCGGCTATTTTGGTTGTTTTTTATGCTATATTTTAAACTGTCAGTCTTTAGTCTTCCTAATTTTCATTGTTTATTAAAAGATGGGTGATGGTAATGTAATCTTGACTCAACCAGCTGACTGAAAATGTAAGATGAAAGCAACATAATGTTAAAAAATGCTGTCAACCCAATTTTCTGGATACAAAACAAGCCAAAGAAGCCAAAGTTTTCTTTCACAGCCATATTCCTGTGATAGTCATTGATTAAGATAAATGCAATCTGAAGTGGTGTCCACACTATGCATTCAGTCAATGTTTGCTGATTCTCTCTTCTGAGGTGAATTTGAACCTGGGCCTTTAAATGGGTAGACTGGCAGTGTAATACCCAAAACTCTGGCTATAAACTAACATAAAGACAATGTACCAATAAAGATAAAAATTAATTTAAAAAACTGCACCTGGGCCACTAGCAGGTACTTTTAGCAGGCAATTTTAAAGGAAATTAATTAGTATTGAATACTCCCACTCCATTAATTTTATTTTATATCCAAACTTTGAAAGTTTCTATTTATCTTTATTATGATTTTTATTCTCTGTTTTGAGAATGAAAGATTTAGAATTTTGGAAGCATCTTGGATTGCAATTATCATTTCCCTGGCTTGTGTTGAGTTCAGGATTGTAAACTATCCATGGCCAGGGATTGTGGCTTACTCTGAAAATCCTAAAGCCCTGGGTGTAAGAATTTGTGCATAGTGTTACCAATAAGCAATGCTGAGTGTATTAGGGCTGGGAGAGCTTTCAAATCTCAATTAGCTGAAATTCCACATTTTAAAAATGAAAAACCTGGAGCCCTGAGTGGTAGGAAATAGATTATTTATGATAAAGACTATAAAATATGCACTAATTAAAATGAAAATGTAAAATTCAAGTATCACTTATTTTCTGCTTCATGCAATTAATTCAATCCAATTAGAAAGTTAATTACCCATGATTTAGAAAGTCTGGTTGTTAAAAAGCACTTTGTCTTATAGGGTGTTATTTTTATGGTTATAAATCTTGTTTGACAAACTTCCATTTCCTAGATAAGCTTTCTTTTTATTATAATATGAAATATTTTAGGCTCATTTGCATTTAAAGAAAAAGATGATTGCTTCCTTCATTATAGGAAAATAATCCAGATTGAAAAAATTTCATGTATTCATGAAATGTGTCATTAAACTAATTTGTGAAATTTTTTTCTTAATTAATACTTGTGACTATTGAGTGAAAACATTTTTACTAGAATGCAAATCTCAAAGCAGTATTTTTAGGTGATGCTGTGATAAAATTTGTGTATTTACTATTTGAGCTACACCTGAAGGTCCACCTCTGTTATATTTTTCCTTTGTCAAGCACTAAAGTTCTAGAACAGACTTAGTGAATTGTGACTCAGAGACAGGGCTCACTGTGTGGGTGTGCAGCCTCTGCATCTGCACTGGACCCATACTTGGAAGGAAGATGCACCTTCTTCAGTGCTTTGTTGTTACTGTCTTTGAAATTTTGATTTTTGAACAAGAGTTCTGCAATTTAATTTTTCATTGGGTTCTATGAACTTTGTAGCCAGCCATGCTTAACAGTAATTTGAAAAGTTGGTGAAGTCTTGGCTTCCCCTTACAATTATAATACATATTAAATTATATTTTATTTGTAAAATTTTGATTAAAGCATGCTTGAGAAGTGAGATGTCAGAGTTAATTTCAAGTTGGTTTCTAAACCTTTCTGCCTTTGACATTCTCTGAGTTGAACACATATAACTTATTTTTTACTACATCAGCAGATACAGAGGTGAATTTTCTTGTTGATGAAAGACCTGTGGGCACTGGTTATATAAACCCAGGTTTGAAAGACCTGTGTGCACTGGTTATATAAGCCTAGGTTTGAAAATATAGAAAATAAGGCATATTTTGCAAAGGCCAGTGGACTTCATATTTCTAAAAACTACATCTATTAAATTCTCAACCTTTTTTAAAATTGAATTCTTTATTGGTACATTTTATATAGAGCTCACAATCACACACAACATTGGGGAATTTGTACTAGTATATGACACAAGCTAATTCTCATTTTTACCCACATCCCCCACCCCCTATATACATGCTCTTTTATTTTCTTTCGGAATCATATTTATTCCTTCCCCTCATTACTTTCCCACACCAAATTCCCTTTGGATATTTCTATTTTACAAAAACTATCATACATTCTAGTACTTATTTACATCTACAGGTGCTCATATCAAAGAAAAGATCTGGTATTTGCATATCTGTGATCTATTTATTTCACTTATTAATGTTTCCAACAGGTATATCCATTTGCACATAAATGAATGAATCTTGTCGTTCTTTATGGCAGAGTAATACTCTATTTTATAAAAAACCACATCTTCTTTATCCAATCTCCAGTTGGTGGGTATTTGGGTTATTTAGATTCACAACCTTTTCGTAGGGTTTTGTAGAAAGATTTGCTTCTCTAACTGAAGACCTATTTTCTATACCTTTATATTTGAGTGTCTTCTTCCTTATAATCTATCGAAAATAGGGTGTGGCTCAGGTCTGTAATCCCACCATTCTGTAGGCTGAGGCAGGAGGACTGCCATGAGTTAGAGAGCAGCCTCTGCAACATAGTGAGTTCATGGCTAGTCTGAATTACACACCGAGACTCTGTCTCGAAGACCACTAAATAAAAAATAAATCTACTAAAGTAGATTGATGATATTAGGTACCTGGGCCTGGTTAAATGACATTTTGCTGAATACTGTACCACTGTTGAGCTACATTCCCAAACATATTAAATCTGAGCATAACTTCTTGGATAGAGGATGTAGGAATGGAAAAGTATAGTTTGGAGAAATAAGCTCAGAGAAATAAGAGAAGGAAATTGATAAGTAAAAAGTGAACCCCTGATATAAATTTATAATCTGGGATCCTCAATGAGGTATGTGATCATAATGTATACCTAAAATGTACCAGTACACTAAATTTATTAAAAACAAACAAAAACATAAACAAATTCAAATTTAATACCAATGTATTGTCAATCACTTTAAATGTCCTTCTGCCATCTTTACAGTGGGGGTTTCTCAGAGAGTGACATTTCTCCTTGGACTCTAACCCAATGTCCATCCTACTCTGTCCCTTTTTGTGATCTCCTCTCTCTTCTTTGTAAGTGGTCTCCTCTTTCCTTCTGATGTGGAGAGAGAGGCTCTCTGATAAAAAGTTCATTTACTAACATTAAAATAACTTGAATGTCAACTCTTTGCCACTCAGTTTCAGTTGATGTAATTACTTCAATGAAGGACAAAAAAAAAACCTCTGTTCTTACAAAACTCATATTAAGATGAAGTATGCAATAAAAAATAAACAAATTATGAGTTATATTACTAGGCTCTAAATATGAGATATGGGAAAACAATAATAAAGTAACATAAGGGCTACTGTATATTTAAGCTGCTAGTCCAGTTAAGTTATGTGACAGTGTCTTCCATCAGAGTACTAATAATATAATTAGAGAAATAAAATATAAATATAAAAAAATATAACCAACTACCACATATCACATATATGCTAAAGATAAGTCAGTGCCCCCTGCCCATCACCTGGAGACTGGATAAAGAAGATGTGTGGTTTTTAAAAATAAAATGGAGTATTACTCTGCCATAAAGAACGACAAGTTTCATTCATTTATGTGCAAATTGACACACCTTGAGGACACACTAATAAGTGAAATAAATAGATCACAGATATGTAAATAGAATCTCATACCATATCTGGTATGAGAACCTGTAGAAGTAAATGAGTTTTAGAATGTATGATAGATTTTGTGAAATAGGAAATATTCAAAGGGGATGTGGTGGGGGAAAGTAATGAGGGGAAAGAATAAATATGATTTGGAAAGCAAAAGAAAGAGCATGTATATAAGGGGTGGGGGGTTATGGGTGGGTAGGGATATGGATAAAAACAAGAACTTCTGTCATATACTGGTACAAATTCCCCAATGTTGAGTGTGATTGTGAACTGTATATAAAATGTACCAATAAAGAATTTAATTAAAAAAAGATAAGTCAGTGGTATGCACATTAAATTGTAGGTAGCTATGTGGAAAGATTGCTGAACTTGAAATTGACCTGTTTTCTAAAACCAATACTTTTTCTACTACAAATGGATTTGATCTCAGGTTTTCACATTCAAATGCTTGATTTCTCTTCAGGGTGTCTATGCTAGGTAACAAACTACATTACAATTCAGTGGTGTAAACAACTTTTTTCATGAAGCAGTAATTTGGGTCAAGTTCTATAGAATAGTTACAGTTGGTATAAATGGAGATAGCTTGGAAACAAGGCTGTGACCATCTGAAGGTTTTCTCAGACATAAAAATGACACTTATCAACAGGCTTGAACTGGGCTGGTCACTGTAATACCTACCCATACATGGTGAATTAGCAGTGTAATAAGACCCTGTCTTAAGAAAGAAAGAAAGAAAGAAAGAAAGAAAGAAAGAAAGAAAGAAAGAAAGAAAGAAAGAAAGAAAGAAAGAAAGAAAGAAAGAAAGAAAGAAAGAAAGAAAGAAAGAAAGAAAGAAAGAAGAAAGAAAGAGGGAAGGAAGGAAGGAAGGAAGGAAGGAAGGAAGGGAGGGAGGAAGAGGGAAGGAGGGAGGGAGGGAGGGAGAGAAAGAAAAAGAGAGAGTGAGGAGAAAAACTGGGGACATAGGTCTGAGTTCAACTTTCAAAATCCCTCCAAAAATTATTTGTATTTTGTTAGAGGCCAACAGACAACATGAAATATTCTCATGAGTATTTCTTATGACTATTTTTATGAATTGAGAATGGCCAGATCACCTAATTTATTACCAGGCCAATCTGTTTATTCAGCCAAATGTATGAATTCCTACTGGAGAAAGGGGGAAAACATCTTGAGAGAATCATAGCACCTTAGCAGGAAGAGAAATTCAAACGAGGTGTAGCTGATCCCCTGTCCCAGTCCCTACCTTAGGCCACTACTTGTAGCCAACCAACCTTTCCTGGCTGGACCTGTTCTGGGACCTAGACTGCTTACTTTGTCCCCCTGAGAAGGAGCAAAGGAGGATGAGAAGTCAGTTTAACATGCAGCCAGGGGCCTCCCTGCCCCCCGCCCCGGCCAGTCTGGCTCATTTTCTCTTTATTCACTCAAACACAGGCACAAAAAATCAAAGTAATATGAGATTCCTTGGCTTTGCAATATCCATGAGTACATGCTTGGGTAGACTACTTAACCTAAGCTGTTTTAAATTTTCCCTAGAACCTGCAATATGCAATCACCACCCCCTGAGTGCACCCCTTTTCCTTTGTACTCACAGAGGAGGCCAATTAGGCCTCAGTTCTCTGGTCTCCAAAAATGAAGTCTACATTCAACTAGATTAAAAAAGAGCTTTTTCTTCAGGGGACCAATTAGGATTAGGAAATTTCACAATAAAATCATTTGGGCTAGATAGGCATGAGTTTTTTCTTAAATTGTCAAATAGGTACATTTTATATACACATCATGATCTCACTCAATATGGAGAATTTGTGACAGTATATGATGACTTAATTCTCATTTTTTCCCATTCCCCTACCCACCCTACAAATCCCCACCCCTTATATACATAAACTTTGTTTGACATGAGTTTTTAAGGCAAATCTTTACAACCAAGTTGAATAGACATTGCTACTCATTATGGATTTGTGAAATGTCCTGAGGTAAATTAACATTAAAAAGCCTTATAAATCCCGGGCAAAAGTTTTCTGAGATAATTA
This sequence comes from Thryonomys swinderianus, assembly GCA_004025085.1. Lineage (NCBI taxonomy): Eukaryota > Metazoa > Chordata > Mammalia > Rodentia > Thryonomyidae > Thryonomys > Thryonomys swinderianus. The sequence continues at coordinate 7,465 of PVIC010024273.1, read as the reverse complement.
AGTCATTTTGATAAAGGCATTCTGTTATCTAAATTATTCTATCTAAAAAATTCTTAGAACTTCATTTCAAATTTCCTATATTCTGGTCAGACCTGTCTCTGGGCCTTCAGATGGACTCAAATATGATTGGATCCTGGGGAGAACTAAACTAATATATTTAATTTTGACCCTTGCTAAGTATGGATCCCTAGTTTATTGCCTGATTGTTATTCAGGATCACTAATTTTAGAGAAATAATATTTCTAATCTTAGGGGAAAATCAAGAAATAAAGGCTTGTGTAATGAGAGGTTAATATCTGTCTAAAGGAAATTCAAACTCAATTCATGAGTCAACTCTGGGAACCAAGAAGAGACATGGATTGTAGGCTTAATCCATGACCCAATGAAGGTAGATTAACTTCTGTAGTTTAAAGAAAGAAGGCTTGGGAGCTTCTGGAAGGGCAAGATGCATACCAGACGAAATTATGCGGGAATGATGTGACATTATTTGGAAATGGGAAATTAGTGGCTTATGAATGATATGTTCATTGAAAGGAATTATGATTTGTAATTTTGAAAACTTAAAAAGCAATCTATGCTGTTTATTTCTGAAAATAATGATACAAAAGGCAGTTTGTTAATATTTGACCCAAACTAATACAATTTGAGGAAATATTCCAACTCCTCCCCCTCCCAGAGAAATTTTCTGGCTCTGTTGGTGCTTGTGTAGAAAAGAAATGATAATGTGAAGAGTTAACACCCCAAACCATCCATTCACCCCAGACAGGATTATTCATATAATGTTTGTGTTGACAAGAGCATTTGAACAGAACTGCTCCAAAGATCCAGGTGGATGCCTGAAGAATTATATCTCGTGAATTGGGAAAATTTAATTTGGTTCAATGGTTTTTATGGGGCAATCTATGGAATGCTATAATATTCATGCTTGAATATTGACAGCTTAGCAATATTAAGTTTACTAATCCATGAATAGTAATGTTTTACCCACTGTCTGCTGGTCAAAGCAAGACACATGGCCAAGGTCCAAATCCAGAGATAATAGTACAGATTCCACCCACTGATAAGCACTTCAAAGGGTGCTGATAAATAACTTTTATCACAATGAGGAAGATAATAACTGGGAACAATAATCTATCATGATGTTTCAAGGAGACTGTTTAAATAGACTCAAGGAAAGAGTGGGTCATACTAGTAGTAAGTATTAGATATTGAAGGGCTTTTCTGAAAATGATTTGAAGCTATGAGAGAACTTTTCCCTGATTTGGAGAAAACCTTCAAGAAGGGTCAATCAGATGGTATGGTGGTTGGAAATAGATTTGTTTTGAATACATCAAACATTCTCTTTCTGTATTCCTTTTTCTTCCTGTTTTAGAAATTTCCAGTCATTTTACAAGCTCCTAACATGTCAAGTTTTATTTAGGTTTACTCCCTACCAAAGCTGGACCAAAAGCATCATTTAGCCAAGAGCACATATTCAGGATGCTCCTCATGCTTAGAATTTGGTGTTATCTCCGTATCAATCATACTGATATTAAGCATTTAATATAATTCTCACTCATTTTGCACATTTTGCAATTTTTAACATAACAGGAACCTCAAAAGGAAAAATTTCTAGGAACTTTGCCAAATTATAAAAGTTTCAGCCAAGGAATGCATCTGAAAAGAAATACATAGTAGAACAGATTTTTGCCACAAAATTTTATTAGAATGCCCAATGTATAGAAATCATACTTACTGATCTAGGAAGTTCAAGGGAAGCCCAGACTCTCCCACCTTCAACTCCTATTTTCCCCATCTACATCATTAAGGGCTGCTCATTACCATGTCATATTGTGAGAAAACCCCTGTTAGGGGTGTCTGGTGAGGCCCAATGAGTCATTTCTTTGGGACTTTTTTTTCAAATTGAATTCTTTATTGGTACAATTTATATACATCTCACAATCACACATAACTTTTAAGCAGTCCCCAGTTTGAACAGGAAAAGGCAGAGTGTAAATATGGAATTTACAGCTCATAAGATGAGCCAGGGAAACACTTAAAAGCAAGAAATTTTTTTTTTTTTTGAGACAGGGTCTCGCTTTGTAGTTTACACTAGCCCTCAGCTCACTATGTAGCCCAGGCAAGCCTTGAACTCAGCAATCCTCCTGTCTCTGCCTCCCAAGTGCTGGGATTACAGGATTGAGCCACCACGCCTGGCAGCAAGAAGTATTTTTGTCATGCCAGAAGACATATTCCATGGCAGGCTGGTCCTTCTAAGGTTATTTGTCGCATAAAACATCAGATTAAAGTGTCACAAAACCTCCTCTGAAGAAAAGAGGAAATTTATGTACTTGATATAAGAAAAAAGAGCATAGAAGAAAAGGGGAAATCAGCAGAGTTGACATATCAGGGGGAAGCTGAGGAAGAAAGTTCTGACATGACCCACAAACACTTGTTGTGGGATGTGGATTTGACTTATACCACTCCCTGTAAGCCTTAGAATAATGCCATGTGACAAAAATTAGTATTTTTCTTTTGTAGACGATGAATCTGAGACTAAATAATTTTAGCAAGATTCTACATGCAGTAATTGGTAGAGCAGAGAGGTGAGTCAGAGTTCCCCACCTCCAAAGCCATGTTTCAGGTTACCTGTCAGCAAAACCGAGTGGGGTTGCTAGAGGTAGAAAAATGGCATCACCTTGGATTTACTTCTCTGATGTTCTAATATTAGTTGGACAATATTTAACATCAAATTTCCCTCCTGTACAGGGAACATAATGATTAGCCTATCATATTGGAGGCCATTGGGATATTTTAAAAAACCTGTCTTTGAAAAAAATTCTTATCTTTACTGGTACATTGTATAAAGACATCATGATCACACTCAATATTGAGAATTTGTACCAGTATATGGCACGATTTAATTCTCACTTTTGCCCATCCCCCTACCAACCCTACCCCCCCACCTCCCTAAATACATAACCTTTGTTTCCCTTTGTTTTTATTGCCATCACATTTTTTCTTACTCTTCATTACTCACCCTCCACTGCATTTCCCTTTAAGATGTATATGAAGAAATACTCACTGTCACTGCTCATTCAAGAGATACAGATGAAAACAACACTGAGATTTCATCTCACTCCACAAAGAATAGCTGCTATTGTGAAATTAACCAGCAATGAATGCTGGCAAGGTGGGGAGAAAGGAACCCTTCTCCACTGTTGGTGGGAATGTAGACTGGTACAGCCTCTATAGAGAGCAGTGTGGAGATTCCTAAAAAAAACACAAAAAAACAAAGAGGTCCCATTTGACCCTGCAATTTCCCTTCTAGGAATACACTGAAATGAATTAAAGAATATTATCATAGTGACATATGTGCACCCATATTCATAGTAGCTCAATTTGTGATAGCTAAATCTTGGAAATAACCCAAATGCCCATCAACTGGAGACTGGATAAAGAAGATGTGGTTTTTCTATAAAATGGAGGGAGTACTACTTTGCCTTAAAGGATGATAAGTTTGAGTCATTTATACTCAAATGGATATACCTTCAGGGCATACTCAAAAGTGAAATAAATAGGTCACAGATGTAAATATCATATCTTTTCTCTGGTAGGAGAATCAGAAGATGTTAATGAGTTATTGAATGTGTGATGGATATTGTGAAATAAAAACCTAAGTCTTATTATAAAATGAAGTCTGCAAAAGCATTGGTTTTCTATTTCACTACCTTCCTTCCAACATCTCCTGTTAATTTTACTCTCACAAGGTTCTATCAAACATATGTGCTCAAAGTACCAACATATAACTAATTTTCCTGTGTCCTTCTTTAGGATGCTGAACAATAATAGTTTTGATTTTTTAAAAAAAAGTTGCATATATAATTTTTCCAATGTTTGAAACTGTGTAGAAACAACATTACTGTAGAGAAAACCACACCTAATGTGCCATTTGGTTAGAATGAAATCCATCAGAATTCCTGTGGATCCTTGCAACACAAAGACCAGTTAGATATTTTCCTACTTGGTATGTGCTCTGTCTGACCCTGTAGACACAACTAACCATAATGTTTATCTCAAACGAAATTATTTGACCTTTAGCAGTCTCAGTCAAAAATAAAAAGTAAGGACATGCACATACAACTGAAGATTCCCAGAAACCATTTTTGCTGGATCAGGATCACATAATTAATTTTAAGGAAAACTGAACCCTTGAAAAATAGGTTTAAATATAGAAACATTTTGAATTTTCACGTTAGTGTTCTTAGCATTATCAACATAAAAGACCATCTCTTTCAACTGACTTTCATTCAAAAATAATATTCTACAAAAGAACTGGGAAACTGGGGGCTTAATAAAGTAAGGGACATTTATGTATGATATGATGAATAAAATGAGAAATTTAATTATCTCTCTTTGAAGATTCATTATGTGAAAGAATTATGCTAGATTCTAGGCATAGAAAGTCAAATATAGCATTGTCTTTTCTCTAGAAACTTACAGCATACTCAGGTCACCTACATAAATATATAAATTTAGTTTAATACATAATACATGAGTTGATTACTGCAATATGCTAGGTACTCATATAATGAAAAATAAGCAAGGGTACCTATATTCATCAAGGAGGACTCTGAAGAGATTGGACACTACATCAGTCTGGTCTTCAGAAGAGTTACTCAGATTTGGTAAGCCAGCAACATGACAATTAAGTGGAAAAATATTAAGTACATGATCATACTCCCCTCCCCAACCCAGAGAAAACCATCAGTATTAAGAGAAGGCTTTCTAGAGGAGAACAGTGAAGTTAAGTCTGGAGGGCTCTGGAATGAGGAAGGTAAAGAGAAGATCAAGTCAGAAGGTACAGAATCATGAAGGATTCCGCCATTCCCAGAACAGGAAATGATCTAATGGGACTAAATAATAACTAAAAGTGACTAGAAGATGGGTGGGTGGAAAGGCAATAGATTATGTAGGTTCTAATAAAAACAATGAGGAAACAAGGGACCCGCTCTGTATTCTCTTTCTTACATTTTCTGCTTTACAGAAAATGTAAACATATTTATATATTTTTATGGGAAACATGTTAATTCAAGGTATGTATAAATGTACAAAAATCACATCAGGGTAATAAACATCTCTATTTCTTCACTTTTAGCATTTTATGTGTTGATATTTTTATACCTGTCTAATAATCTTAAAATGTCATAGATTAATTTAACCCATAATTACCAGAGTGTGGCCTAGAAGAGCCAAAAGTAATCCATTTTGTTTTGGTGCCCTTTATTGAACTTTTTGGCCACTTCTTTTTGCTTTGCCTACTCTCCAGTGACCACTATTCCAATCCATTCTTCTCTAACACTGACTTACAGCTTCTATATATGAGTCACAAAACATGGTACATGTATATGTGTTGTTTTCTGTGTCTGATTTATTTAATTTTACATAACTATTTCCAGTTGTATCCAGGCCACTGAAAATGGTAGAATTTCATTCTTTTTATTTCAGAATCATATTCTATTGTCATATATACATAGATATACAAATATGTATCAAATTCTCTTTGCCCATTTATTCACTGATGGCATCATGCTTGACTATGGTATTTCAGTTACTGTGAACAATGCTGCAACAGAAATGAGAATGCAAGAATTTTGGGGTATAATAAACTCATCTTCTTTGATGAATCATATGGTAGTTCTATCTTTGGTTTTAGTTTTAATACTTTTAATCTTCCATAATCAGAGCATTAATTGACATTCCAAACAGCAATGTAAAGAGTTTTTGTTTCTTGTATCCTCTTCAGTATTTGTTTTTGTTGTGGATAATAACCATTCTAACTGAGGTGAGATGATGTCTTATTATTTGGGAGTTTTTTGGTGCTTATCACACTTTGGGATACACACACACACACACATGATAGTAATATATGAATCGTTACATGAATAGTTTGCAAATATTTTCTATCATTTTGTAGATTCTCTTAATTCTGTTGTTTCCTTTGCTGTACAGAAATGTCTTCATTTAAATGTCTTATTTGCCCATTTTTTTCTGTTGCCTCCTTTTCCCTGATATACTCATTCTATACGTCCTAATTTGTGTGTGTTGAGGAAAGGGAGTCGCTGAATAACATGAAATTGAAGATGAAAAACTCTGTCTCTTATGTTAAAAAGTCACTTATCTGGGTATAACATGAGAGATGCTGATCTATATGGATAGACACACTACATTGTTATATATTTAAAATACTCTTCAATTCTGAATACACTGTCTTGATTTACAAAAGCTAGCAAGAAAACAAGCCAATCTGTGGGACAGAGGGAGAGAAGAGACCGAAAACTCCTCCTTCTCCAGGATGATATCAAGAGTCTTCCCTCGCTGTGAGCTAAGTGAATGCAAAGTTCACAGTTCTCCCTCAGGTAATGGCATCTGGTGAAATTGTTATTTTGCCACCTTCTTCATTATAGCATTGATTCATTTCAACTTTCATTCATTATTCACGCGACAGATATTTATTATATGTGTGCCTACCGTGGAAGCACAAGGGCCTGAGTTCGATCCCCGGAAACACATAGAGAAAGATATCTGTTACATATGGCTGTGCACTGGTGCCCTCTTGCTGCAAGTTTCCTTCTCAGAACATTCACAACTCTCCGCTATATCTATGACATTTTGTTTAAATTTCCCTGTCTATATATCTCATGATTTTATTTGGTTTTCAAGGCCCTGCTAGAATCTCATTTTTCCTAACAACATTCAGTGATTCCTCAAAGAGAACTAATCTTTCTATATATCCATTTGTCTTTTTATTAACGGTTTTGTAATGTTCCAAGTTACCTCAGACTTTAAAAAAAAATTAGTTTCCAAATTGTGTGCACTTATCTGGCAAGACTCCTACCTCACTGGTTTCCTGTAGAGTTTAGCATGGTACCTGCTATCTCCCAGGTGTCTAATATATGTATTCTTACTGAATTGCATGTGTAGCTATCTTCAGCAGAAAATAAACAACCAAAATCACATTTTTTAAGGCAATGGAAAACAGCAAAAAGCATTGAATTATACATAATTGTAAACAGAGTCCAAATTGCTTCCTAATATTTATGAAGTTTATCTTTATTTCAAAGAAACACCATACAAACTCCAGAGAAGAGTGTTCCTCTACGTGGAGTACTTTGCAATTGCAATATTTTGCAAAACTTCAAATGGTATGAATTAAGACCTAAGCCTTTTATGAGATTTTTACAAACAAAAAATATATATTTATTTATAAATAAATGCTACTTAAAAAACACTGATAAAACTAGAGAAAAGTGGATAAAACTAGTCATATCTGAGGAACTTATTTGAACCTGAAGTCTTGCGCTTCTCCCATACATTGATGAGGTCTTTCAGTTTCCCATTGTTTATCAAATCAGCAACCTTATATCTGAGAACCTGATGCTTTTTACAAATTGTAATGTGGTCTCCTCATGCAAAATGATTAGTA
>PVIC010024272.1:0-26153 GCA_004025085.1 Thryonomys swinderianus | reverse complement strand
AGGGGAAGGAATAAATATGATTCAGAAAGAAAATAAAAGAGCATGTATAAGGGGGGAGGAGGGGGGAGTGGGTAGGGATATGGGTAAAAATGAGAATTAACTTGTGGCATATACTGGTACAAATTTCCCAATGTTATATGTGATTTTGAGATGTATATAAATTGTACCAATAAAGAATTCAATTTAAAAAAAAAAGAAATATAACCTCCACTTGGTACAGATGATCAGTGGAGAACCGTATCTATAACTCAAATTGACAAACTATAAAGAGGCAGAAGTACTGTGCTTGCTTAAGAAAGTCTCCAGCCTAGGAGTGCAGTTTGCCAGCTTGGTTTCTCCATTTGCCTTCATGCTCCATTCAAGCTAATGGGAGTTTGTGGGAGAACAGCAGGTTTCTCCCCCAAACAAGGAGGTGGAACTCAGACCGTCTTTCTGTGAACTCAGTTTCAGAAACTGAACTGAAGTGTGCAAGCTGCACTCTGTGTGCCTTTTCTTGCCAGAGAAACAACTTTTTTTTTTCCTGCACATTTCTTATGCCTAGTGGAAAACAAGGCCTCTTTGGAATGTATCACACTCTTTGTACAAACAGTGGAGAAACTTATCTATTGTTCGAGTGGATGCACTCTTAATTGAGAGAAGCACAGCGATTGCTTCAGAAAGTCTCCAGCCTATGAGTGTAGTTTGCCAGCTTGATTTCTCCGTCGAAGCCAAAGTGAGTGTTTTGGATAACAGGAGGTTTCTCCACCAAACAAGGATCTGATCTCATTCCGTTTTGCTGTGAACTCCATTCCCAAAAATGAATTGAAGTGTACACCCTCCACTCTCTGTGCACTTTTTTGCAAGAGAAACATGTTTGTTCCTGTACATTATCTGTGCCTAACAGAGATAAGTCCCCTAAAGAAAATATTACACTCTTTTACTGACAATCAGTGGAAAACTGTATCTATTGTTCAAATGCATATACTCAAGTGAGAGAAGCACAGTGCTTCCTTCAGAAAGTCCCTGGTCTAGGAGTGCAATTTTCCAGCTTGATTTCTCCATTTACCTGCAGGCTCCATTTATGCCTATGGGAGTGTGTGGGATAACAGAAGATTTCTCCACCAAACACGGAGCTGGAACTCAGACCATCTTGCTGTGAATTCAGTTTCAGAAACAGAACTGAGGTACACACCCGCACTCTGTGTGTTCTTTCAAGCCAGAAAATCAACAGTTTTTTCCTGCACTTTTACCGTACCTAAGAGGGAACACAGTGGTTGCTTCAGAAAGTCTCTAGACTAGGAGTGCATTTTGATGGCCTGATTCTTGCATTTGCCTTTAAGTTCCATTCAAGTGCATGTTACTGACTGGGTGAATGAGAGGTTTCTCCCCCAAACCAAGATCATAAACTTACACCATATGGCTGTGAACTCCATTTCAAAAACTGAGTTGAACTTTACTCTTTGCCAGTTCTCTGCCTCTTTGTGCCAGGGCAGCAACAGTTTGTTCATAATGCTTCCTATGACTGTGAAAGAACAAGGCGTCTTTGGCAAATAGCGCCCTCTTCAGGCAAGCTGTGCATAAACTTATATGCATTGTTCCAATGCATAGACTCTAGAGCGAGCTATGCCCAGTGGCAGCTTTAGAAATTATCCGGCCTAGGAGAACTGTTGACCAGCTTGATACCTTCGTTTGGCCACAGGCTCCATTCAAGCACTTTGGATTGGTTAGGATAACCGGAGTTTTCTAGGTTTGATTCAGGCTCAATTCAAGCACCTGTGAGTATCTGGGATAATGGAGGATTCTCCCTCAAAAAAAGAGCTGGAACTTAGACCTGTGGCTGTGAACCCACTTTTTAAAACTTAGTAGAGATGTACTCCACATCCATTCAGTGCCTATTTGCGCCAGGGCAGCAATAGTTTCCACTACATGCTTCCTAGGCCTGTGGGAGAACAAGAACTCTTAGGGAAAGAGAACTCTCTTTCTTCAAGAAAGCAGTACAGAACCACATCTATTCTTTCAATGAATACACTCTGGAGCAAGTAATGCCCTGTGGCAGCTTCAGAAAGTATCAGGCCTAGGAGTGCAGTTTTCCAGCTTAATTTCTGTGTTAGCCCGCAAGCTCCATTAAAGCACATAGTAGTGGCTGGGATACCAGGAGGATTCTCCCCCAAAGAAACACCTAGAACTTAGACCATGTGGCTATGAATTGAGTTTCAGAAACTGAGTTGATCTGTACTCCCTGCCCATTATAGGCCTATTTGTACCGCGGCAGCAACAGTTTGATTCCTACATGCTTCCTAGGCCTATAGGAGAACAATCCTCTTAGGCAAATAGTGCTCTCTTTCTACAGGCCATCAGGGAAGAACCCCTATCAATTGCTCCAGTGGATACACTATAAGGCTACCAATGCCCAGTGGAGGCTTCAGAAAGTATCTGTCCTAGGAGTACAGTTTGCCGACTTGATTTGTGCCTTTGCCACCAAGCTGCATTCAAGCACATGGGAGTGGCTGGGATAATGGGAGGTTTCTCCCCCAAACCAAGACCTGGAACTTAGAACATGTGGCTCAAACACAGTTTCAGAAACTGAGTTGAACTGGACTCCCTACCTCTCTGTGCCTATTTGTGCCAGGGCAGCAACAGTTTGCTGCTACATGTTTCCTATCCTGTGGGAGAATAAGGCCTCTTAAGCAAATAATGTTCTTTTTCTTCAATGAAGCAGTGCACAACTATATCTATTGTTCCAGTGGATACACTCTGGAGTGAGCGATGCCCAGTGGTGACTCCAGAAGCTATCCGGTCTAGGAGTGCAGTTTGCTGGCTTGATTTCTGCCTTTGCCTGCAGGCTCCATTCAAGCACATGTGAGGGGCTGGAGTAATGGAGGATTCTCCCACAAATAAAGAGCTGGAACTTATACCTTGTGGTTGTGAACTCAGTTTCAGAAAATGAGTTGAACTCTATTCTCTTCCCACTCTGAGCCTTCTTGCTCCAAGGGAGCATTAGTTTGTTCCTAAAGCTTCCAGGGCCTGTGGGAGAACAAGCCCTCTTAAGCAGATAGAACTCTCTTTCTTCAAGCAAGCAGTGCAGAACCTTATCTATTTTTCCAATGTATACACTCGAGCAAGCGATACCTAGTGGAGGCTTCAGAAAGTATCCAGCCTAGGATTGTACTTTGCCAGTTTGATTCCTGTTTTTGCCCACAAGCTCCAATCAAGCACATAGGACTGTCAGGGATAACAGCAGGCTACTCCCCCAGACAAATAGCTGGAACTTAGACAGTGTGGCTGTGAACTCGTTTTCAGAAACTGAGCTGAACTGTGCTTCCTACAAACTCAGTGCCTATTTGTTCCAGGGCAACAATAGTTTGCCGCAAGATGTTTCCTATTCCTGTAAGAGAACAAGGCCTCATAGGCAAATAGCACTCTTTTTCTTCAGGGAAGCAGTGCAGAACTGTATCGTTGTTCCAATTGAAACACTGTGGAGCACGTGATGCCCAATGTTGGTTCCAGAGGGTATCAGGGCCAGGAGTGCTTTTTGCCAGCTTGATTTTTGTGTTTGTCTGCAAGTGCCATTCAAGCACATGGGAGTGGCTGTGGTAAAAGGTATCTCCCCAAAACAAACAGCTGGAATTTAGACCATGTGGCTGTGAACTCAGTTTCAGAAACTGAGTTGAACTCTACTCTCTGCCCATTCTGTGCTTATTTGTGCCAGGGCAGCAACAGTTTGCTCCTATATGCTTCTTAGGCCTTTGGGAGAACAGATTGTCTTAGGCAATTAGCACTCTCGTTCTTCAGGCAAGCAGTGCAGAACCATATCTATTCTTCGAATGGATACACTGTGAAGAGAGAGATGCCCAATGGCGGCTTCAGGAAGTGTCTGGCCAAGAGTGAAGTTTGTAGCTTGAATCTTGCGTTTGCCCACAAGCTCCATTCAAGCAAAAGGTACTGTTTGGGATAACGGGATGTTTCTCCCCAAACAACAGCTCGAACTTAGACCATGTGGCTGTGAACTCAGTTTCAGAAACTGAGTTGAACTTTACTTTTCACCCATTCTGTTCCTCTTTGTGTCAGAGCAGCAAAAGTTTGTTCCTAATGCTTCCTAGGCCTGTGGGAGAACAAGACCTCTTTTCTAAATAGTGCTGTCTTTCTTCAGGCAAGCAGTGCAGAACTATATCTATTGTTCCAATGGGTAGACTCTGGAGCGAGCTATGCCCAGTGGCAGCTTCAGGAAGTACCTGGCCTGGGAGTGCAGTTTGCTGGCTGGATGTCTGTGTTTGCACGCAGGCTCCATGCAAGCACATGGGAGTGCCTGAGATAACAGGAGGTTTCTCCCTCAAAACAGAGAGCTGAAACTTAGACCATGTGGCTGTGAGCTCAGTTTCAAAAAAAAAAAAAAAAGTTGAACTGTATTCCCTGCCTGCTCTTTTCCTATTTGTGCCAGGGCAGCAAACGTTTGCTCCTACATGCTTCCTAGGCCTGTGACTATTTGTGCCAGGGAAGCAACGGTTTGCACCTACATGCTTCCTAGATCAGTGGGAGAACAAGTCATTTTAGGCAATTAGTGCTTTCTTTGTTGAAGAAAGCAGTGCAGAACCGTATGTATTCTTCAAGTGGAGTGGGCAGAGGGTACAGCTGCCCCACTGTACTCCTCCCCAGGGAGTACTGCGTGCCCACTCTGGGCCTATTTGTGTCAGGGCAGCAACAGTTTGCTCCTACATGCTTCCTAGGAATATGGTAGAACAAGGCCTCAGTCCATTATTGTTCTCTTTCTTCACACATACAGTGCAGAACCATTTCCATTCTTCAAATGCATACACTCTGGAGAGAGAGATGCTCAGTGGCATTTTCAGGAAGTATCCGGCCTAGGAGTGCAGTCTGTTGGCTTCATTTCTACGTCCTAGAGGCTCCATTCAAGCATACTGAATTGGCTGGGATACCAGAACGTTTCTCCCCCAAATAAAGACATGGAACTTAGACCGTGTAGGAGTGAACTCCATTTCAGAAACTGAGTTGAACTCTACTCCCTGCCCAATCTGGGCCTATTTGTGCAAGGGCAGCAACAGTTTGCTCCTACATGCTTCCTAGGCCTGTTGGAAAATAAGGCCTCTTAGGCAAATAGCACTCTCTTTCTTCAGGCAAGCAGTGCAGAACCTTATCTATTTTCCATTTTATACACTCTGAGGCTACCGAGGCCCAGTGCTGGCTTCAGAAAGTATCAGCTTTAGGAGTGCAGTTTGCCATCTTGATTTTTGGGTTTGCCCACAGGCTGAATTCAAGCACATGGGAGTGGCTCAGATAATGGGAGGTTTCTCACCTGAACCAAGACCTGGAATTTAGACCAGGTGGCTGTGAACTCAAGTAGAGAATCTGAGTTAAACTGTACTCTCTGCCCACTCAGTGCCTATTTGTGCCAGGGCAGCAAGAGTTGGTTCCTACACACTTCCTAGGCCTGTGAGAGAGCAAGGCCTCTTAGGAAAATAACCCTCTCTTCCTTCAGGCAAGCAGTGCAGAACTATATCTATTGTTCCAATGGATACACTTGGGAGAGAGCGATGCCTGTAGCAGCTTCAGGAAGTATCCGGCCTATGAGTGCAGTTTGTCACCTTCATATCTGCCTTTGCCCACAGCCTCTATTCAAGCAGTTGGGAATGCCTGGGATAATAGGATGTTTAACCCCCAAATAAAGACCTGGAATTTAGACCGTTTGGCTGTAAACTCAATTCCAGAAACTGAGCTGAACTGTACTTTCTGCCTGCTCTGTGCCTCCTTTCCCAGAGCAGCAAAACTTTGTTCCTAACAGTTCTAGGGCCTATGGGAGAACAAGCCTTCTTAAGCAAATAGTTCTCTTTATTCAGTCAGTCAGTGCAGAAGCACATCTACTGTTCCAATGGAGACACTCTGGAGAGAGTGTCGCCCTGTGGCAGCTTCAGATATCATCCACCCTAGAAGTGCAGTTTACCAGCTTGATTTCTGCATTTGCCCACAAGCTCCATTCAAGCATATTGGAGTGTCCTGGATAACAGGAAGTTTGCCCCCAAACAAAGAGCTGGAACTTAGACCATGTGGCTGTGAACTCAGTTTCAGTAACTGAGTTTAAATGCACTCCCTGCCCACTCTGTACCTCTTTGTGCCAGGGCAGCAACAGTTTGTTCCTATATGCTTGCAAGGCCTGTGGGAGAACAAGGCCTCTTAGGCAAATAGCTCTTTCTTCTGGCAAGCAGTGTAGAACAGTATCTATTCTTCTAATTGATACACTGTGGAGCAAGAGACTCACAGTGGTGGGCTCAGAAAGTTTCTGGCCAAGGAGTGCAGTTTACCAACTTGATTTCTGCATTTGCCCACAAGCTCCACTCAAGCCCATGGCAGTGGCTTGATAAAAGGGTTCCCCCTCAAAGAACTAGAAATTAGACCATGTGGTTGTGAACTCAGTTTCAGAAACAGAGTGGAATTGTCCCCCCTGCCTGCTCTATGCCTCTTTGTGCCAGGGAAGCAACATTATATTACTACTCACTGCCTAGGCCTGAGGGAGAACCAGATCTCTTCTGCAAATAGCGCTCTCTTTCTTCAGGCAAACAGTGCAGAATCATACCTATTCTTCCAATGCATAAACTCTGGAGCAAGAGAAGCCCAGTGGGGGCTTCATAAAGTATACGGCCAAGGAATGCACTTTGCAGGCTTCATTAATTTGCACATAAGCTTCATTCAAGAGCATGGGAATGCCTGGGATAACAGGAGGTTTCTCCCGCAAACATAGAGCTGGAACTTAGACCATGTGGCTGTGAGCTCAGGTTCAGAAACTTAGTTGAACTGTACTCCCTGCCTGTTCTGTGAATCTGTGTGCCAGGGCAGCAACAGTTTGTTCCTACTCACTCCATAGGCCTATGGCAGAACAAAGCCTATTAGGCAAATAGCTCTCTCTTTCTTCAGACAAGGAGTGTAGAACCGTATCTATTGTTCCAATGCATACACTTTTGACCAAGGGACGCCCAGTGGCAGGTTCAGAATGTATCCGCCTAGGAATACAGTTTGCTGGCTTGACTTCTCCATTTGCCTGCAAGCTCCATTCAAGAGCATGGGGGTGTCTGGGATAACATGAGGTTTCTACCCCAAGCAAAAAGCTGGAACTTAGACTATGTGGCTGTGAACTCATTTTCAGAAACTGAGTGGAACTATACTCCCTGCCTGCTCTGTGCTCTTTTTGCCAGTGAAGCAACAGTTTGTTCCTACACACTTCTTAGACCTGTGGGAGAATAAGGCCTCTTAGCAAACTATAGCTATCTTTGTACAGCCAAGCAGTGGAGAACTGCATCTAAGGTTCAGTTCTGTAGACTCTGAAGCAAGATACCCACAGTACCTGATTGAGAAACTGTGAGACTTAGGACTTCAGTTTGTCAACAGAATTTCTCCATTTGCTAGCCAGCTTCATTCAAGTGAATGGGAGTATGTGGTAAATCAGGTTTCTCTCCCCCAAACAAGGAGCTGGACTCAGACCATGATGCTGTGAATTCACTTTCAATAAATTAGTACAGAGCTGGAAATTTAGCTCAGTGGTTCTGGCACCTGCCTCGCAAGCACAAGGTCCTAAGTTCGATCCCTGGTAACCACATACAATGCTGGACGTGGTGACTCACACCCACCAGCCATCAATACCACATACCACAGTGCCAGGTGTGGTGGCTCACGCCTGTCATCCCAGCACTCAGGAGACAGGAGGATTGCTGAGTTCGAGTCTTGCCTGGACTACATAGTGAGCCAGGGCCAGCCTGAACTAGAATGAGACCCTGTCTCAAAAAAATAATAAATAATAAAAATAAATTAGTGCAATTGTACTCCTTTCCCACTCCGTGACTGTTCTTCCTAGAGTAGCAACACTTTATTCCTGCAGGCTCCCTGTGGTGGTGGGAGAACAAGGCCTCTTAAGAAAATACTGCTCTGTTTGTAAAGACAAGCTGTGGAGAACCGAACCTAAGGTTTGGTTCCATAGGCTCTGAAGGAAGAGATACACAGTGCCTGATTGAGAAACTATAAAGTTACGGCTTCACTTTCTTGGCAGGATTTCTCCATTTGCCAGCAAACTCCATTCAAGCGAATGGAAGTGTCTGGGATATCAGGAGGTTTCTCCCCCAAACAAGGATCTGAACTCATACCATGGTCCTTTGAATGCAGTTTCAAAAACTGAGTGGAACTGTGCTCCCTTCCTACTATGAGACTCTTCTTTCCAGAGAAGCAACAATTTGTTCCTGCAGATTCCCTGTGGCTTTGGAAAAGAAGGCCTTAGGCAAATAGCTCTCTCTTTCTTCAGGCAAGTGGTGCAGAACCATATCTATTCTTGCAATGGATACACTGTGGAGTGAGAGACGCACAGTTGCAGCCTCAGAAAGGATCCAGCCTAAGTGTGCAGTATGGCTACTTGATTTCTGCATTTGTCCACAAGCTCCATTCAAGCCCATAGGAGTGGCTGGGATAAAACTAGTTTTCTCCCCCAATCAAAGAGCTGGAACTTAGACCATGGGGCTGTGAACTCAGTTTCAGAAACTGAGTGGAACTGTCCTTCCTGGCCACTCTATGCCTCTTTGTGCCAGGGAAGAAACATTTGTTCCTACTTGCTCCCTATGCCTGTGGGAGAACCTGGCCTCTTAGGGCAATAGTGCTCTCTTTCTTCAGGCAAGCAGTGGAGAAACATATCTATTGTTGCAATGGATACTCTGTGGAGCAAGACTCACACAGTGCCAGCTTCAGAAATTATCCGACCTAGGTGTGCACTTTGCTAGCTTGAAATCTGTGTTTGCCCGCAAGCACCATTCAAGCACATTGGAGTGGCTGGGATACATGGGCTTTCTCCCTCAAACAAAGAGCTGGAACTTAGATGTTGTGGCTCTGAACTCACTTTCAGAAACTGAGTTGAACTGTACTCCCTGCCCACTCTGTGACTCTTTGTGCCAGGGCAGCAACAGTTTGTTCCAACATGCTTCCTAGGCCTGTGGGTGAACAAGGCCTCTTAGGCAAATAGCGCTTTCTTTCTTCAGGCAAGGAGTACAGAATCATGTGTATTGTTCCAGTGGATACACTCTGGACCAAGAGATGCCCAGTGGTGGCTTCAGAAAGTACCACCTAGGAGTAGGCATTGGTGGCTTGATTTCTGCATTTGCTCAGAAGCTCCATTCAAGTGCATGGGAGTGTCTCAGATAACAGGACGTTTTTCCCTCAAAGAGCTGGATCTTAGACCATGTAGCTGTGAACTCAGTTTCAGAAACTACGTGGAACTGTACTCCCTGCCCGCTCTTTGCCTCATTCTTCCAGTAAAGCAACAGTTTGTTTCTACACACTCCCTAGGCCTGTAGGAGAATAAGGCCTCTTAGGAAACTACTGCTGTTTCTCCACACTCCCTAGGCCTGTGGGAATACAAGGCCTCTTAGGCAAATAGTGCTCACTTCCATCAGGAAAGCTGTGCAGAACTGTATCTATCATCCAATGGCAGCACTCTTGAGACAGAGATGCACAGTGGCTGCTTCTTAAAGTATCCAGCCTAGGAGTGCAATTTGCCAACTTGATTTCTGCATTTGCCCATAAGCCCCATTCAAGGGAATGGGAGTGTCTGAGATCACAGGAGTTTTCTCCACCAAAGAGCTGGAATGTAGATTGTGTGGCTGTGAACTCAGTTTCAGAAACTGAGTGTAACTGTACTCCATGCCAGCTCCATACCTGTTTTTGCCAGAGAAGCAACACTTTTTTCCTTCATGCTCCCTAGGCCTGTCAGTGAATGAGGCAACTTATGCAAATACCGCTCTCTTTCTTCAGGAAAGCATTGCAGAACTGTATCTATTGTTCCAATGCTTACACTCTGCAGTGAGAGATGCACAGTACCAGTCTCAGAAAGTGTACTGCCTAGGAATGCAGTTTGCTGCCTTCACTTTTGCCCTTGCCTGCAAGCTCCTTTCAAGCCAATGGGTGTGACTGGGATAACAGGAGTTTTTTTCTCCCAAATGAAGAGCTGGAACTTAGAGCATGTTTTTGTGAACTCAGTTTCAGAAACTGTGTTGAACTGTACTCCATGCCTTCTCTGTGCCTCTTTTTGCCAGAGAAGCAACTGTTTGTTCCTACATTCTCCCTAGGCCTATGGGAGAACAAGGCCTCTTAGGCAAACACCACTCTCTTTCTTCAGGCAAGCAGTGCAGAACCATATCTATTGTTCCAATGGATGCACTCTTGAGAGAGACTCACAGGGTTTGCTTTGGAAAGTATCCTCACAGAAGTGCCATTTGCCAACTTGATTCTGTCTTTGCCTGCAAGCCCCATTAAAGTCAATGGGAGTGTCTGGGATAACGGAAGGTTTCTCCTCCAAGCAAAGAGCTGGAAGTTAGAGCATATTGCTGTGAACTCAGTTTCAGAAACTGAGTGGAGTTGTATTCCCTGCAACAGTTTGCTCGTACATGCTCCCTAGGCCTGTGGAAACTACTGGAATGTTTGTACAGACAAGGAGTGGAAAACTGCATCTAAGATTTGGTTCCATAGACTCTGAAGCAAAAGATGCACAGTGCCTCTCTGAGAAACTATAAGGCTTAGGACTTCAGTTTGTCAGCAGTATTTCTCTATTTGATGGCAAGCTCTATTCCAGTGAATGGGTATGTCTGGGATATCAGGAGGTTTCTTCCCTGAACAAGGAGCTGGAACTCAGACTGTGGTGCTGTGAATTCAGTTTCAAGCACTGAATGTGACTTTACTCCCTTCCCACTCTGTGACTCTTCTTGACAGAGAAGCAAGTTTGTTCCTGCATGCTTCCTTTGGCTGTGGGAGAACAAGGCCTATTTGGGAAAAAAAATGCCCTCTTTGTACAGAAAACCAGTGGATAACTGCATCTAATGCTATGTGGGATAGACTCTGAAGTGAGAGACACACAGTGCCTGCTTGAGAAAGTATCCAGCCTAGGAATTCAGTTTTCTGGCAGTATTTCTCCATTTTCCAGCAAGCTCCATTTTTTTGAATGAGAGTATCTGATATATCTGAAGAAAAAGAAGGAGCTGGAACTCAGACCCTGGTGCTCTGAATTCCTTTGTAAAAATGTGTGCAACACCACTCCCTTCCCACTCTGTGACTCTCCTTAGCACAGTAGCAACAGTGTGTTCCTGCAGGCTCCTTTTGGCTCTGGGATTACAAGGGCTCTTAATGAAATAATGCTCTCTTTGTACAGGCAAGCAGTGGAGAACTGTATCTATTGTTCAAACGGATACACTTAATTGAGAGATGCACAGTGCTTGCTTCAGAAAGTCTCTGGCCTAGGAGAACAGTTTGCTGGCAGGATTTCCTTGTTTACTGGAAAGCTCCATTGAAGAGAATGGGAGTGTTTGGGACAAGAGCAGGTTTCTTCCCCAAACAAGGAGCTGGAACTCAGACCATGGTGTTGCCAATTCAGTTTCAAGAACTGAGTGAAACTGGAATCCCATCCCACTCTGTGACTCTTCTTTCCAGAGAAGCAACAGTTTGGTCCTGCATGCTCCTTGCCCCTGTGTGAGAAGGCCTCTTAGAAAAAAATACTGCTCTCTTTGTATAGGCAAGGAGTGGAGAACTGCATCTAACGTTTGGTTGGATAAACTCTGAAGCAAGAGACACACAGTGCCTATTTGAGAAACTATTCAGCCTAGGAGTGCAGTTTGCTGGCAGGATTCCCTTGTTTGCTGGCAAGCTCCTTTCAGGCAAATGGGAGTGTCTGGGATACCATGAACTTTCTCCCCCAAACAATTAGCTGGATCTCAGACTGTGGTGCTGTGAATTCAGTTTTAAGAACTGAGTGCAACTCTAGTCCCTTCCTGCTCTTTGACTGTTCTCGCGAAAGAAGCTATGGTTTGTTCCTGCACACTTCCTGTGCCTGTGGGAGAGCAAGGCCTCTTAGGAAAATACTGCTCTCTTTGTACAGATAAGCAGTGGAGAATCACATCTAATGTTCAATTGGATAGTATCTGAAGCAAGAGATGCACAGTGCCTGTTTGAGATAATATTTGGCCTAGGAGCCCAGTTTGCCTGCAGGATTTATCCATTTGCCAGCATGCTCCATTCAAGGGAATGGGAATCTCTGGGATAAGAGGAGGTTTCTCCACCAAACAAGGAGCTGGAACTCAGACCATGGTGTTGTCAATTTAGTTTCAAGAACTGAGTGTAACTGTAGTCCCTTCCCTCTCTGTGACTTTTCTTGCCAGAGAAGCAATAGTTTCTTCCTGCACATTCCCTGTGCCTATGTGAGAACAAGTCCTATTAGAAAAATACTGCTCTCTTTGTATAAACAAGCAGTGGAGAACTGCATCTAATGTTTGATTCAATAGACTGTGAAGTGAGAAACATGCTATGCCTCTTTGAGAAAGTATCCTGCCTAGAAGTGCAATTTGCTGGAAGGACGTTTTTGTTTGCCTGCAGTTCCATTCAAGTGAATGGGAGTGTCTGGGACATCAGTAGGTTTCTCCACCAAACAAGGAGCTGCAACTCTGACTGCGGTGCAGTGAATTCAGTTTCAAGGACTAAGTGCAACTGTACTCCCTTCCTATTCTGTGACTCTTCTCGCCAGAGAAGCAACAGTTTGTTACTGCATGCTTCCTGTGCCCATGTGTGAACAAGGCATCTTAGGAAAATATTGCTGTCTTCTTACAGACAAGCAGTGGAGAACCACCTCTAAAGTTGTGTTTGATAAACTCTGAACCTAATAATCAGTGCCTGATTCAGAAAGTCTCTGTTCAAACATTGCAGTTTGCTGGCATGATTACTCCTTTTGCTGCCAGACTCCATTCAAGAGAATGTGAGTGTGTGGGAAATAAGGAGGTTTCTCCCTCAAACAAGGAGCTGGAACTCCTACCGTGTTGCTCTGAATTCCATTTCAGGAACTGAGTGAAACTGTACTTCTGCTAGCTCTGTGTCTCTTCTTGCGTGAGAATCAAAAGTTTGTTCTTGCACATTCCCTGTGCTTTGGGAGAACAAGGACTTGAAGGAAAATACCACTTTCATTGTACCAAGAAGCAGTGGAGAACTGCCTCAAATATTTGGTTGGATAGACTCTGAAGAAGAGATGCACTGTGCCTATTTGAGAAAGTCTATGGCCTAGGACTGCAGTTTGTCATCCAGATCTCTTCATTTGCCCTCAAGTTCCATTCAAGCAAATAGGAGTGTCTGGCCTATCAGAAGGTTTCTCCCCCAAATAAGGATATTGTACTCAGACTGTGGCGCTGTGAACTCAGTTTCAAGTACTGAGTAAAACTGTTCTCCCTGCTCCCTCTGTGATTCTTATTGCCAGAGAAGCAACCATTTGTTCCTGCATGCTCCCTGTGCCTGTGGGAGAACAAGACCTCTCAGGAAAATACTGCTGTCTTTGTGCAGACAAGAAGTGGAGCACCACATCTAATATTCTGTTGGATAGACTCTGAAGCAAGAGATTCACTGTACCTGTTTGAAAATGTCTATGGCCTAGGAGTGCAGTTTGCCATCAGGATTTCTTAATTTGCCAGCAAGTTCCTTTCAAGCGAATGGGAGTGTCTGGGATATCAGGAAGTTTCCTCCCCCAAAGAAGGATCTGGAACTCAGACCATGGTGCTGTGAACTCAGTTTTAAGAATTGTGTGTGGGGCTGGAGGTTTAGCTCAGTGATTTCTGGTGCCTGCCTGGCAAGCACAAGGTCCTGAATTAGATTCCATACCCACATACAGTGCTGGGTGTGATGACTCACGCCCACCAGCAATCAATACTACATACCACAATGCTGGGCACGGTGGCTCATGCCAGTAACCCGAGCATCTGGGAGGCAGAGACAGGAGGATTTCTGAGTTTGAGGCTTGCCTGGGCTATGTAGTGAGCTCAGGGCCAGGCTGAAATATAAAAGCAAGACCCGGTCTCAAAAAAAAAAAAAAAAACTGTGCTACTGTACTTCCTGCCCACTCTGTGCCTCTTCTTCCCAGAGGAGGAAGTTTTTTCCTGCATGCTCCTTGTGCCAATGCATAAAAAAGGCCTCCTAGGAAAATACTGCTGTCTTCATACAAACAGTGGCGAACCACATCTAATGGTCAAATGGGTAGACTCTGAAGTGAGAGGTGCACCGTACCTGTTTGAGAAAGTCTGAGGCCTAGGGGTGCAGTTTGCAGTCAGCATTTCTCTGGTTGCTGGCAGGCTCCATTCAAGTGAATGGGAGTGTCTGGGATATCCTGAGATTTCTCCACCAAACCAGGATCTGGAACTAAGATCCTGTTGCTGTGTTCTCAGTTTCAGGAACTGAGTGGAACAGTACTTCTTAATGGCTCTGTAACTGTTCCTGACAAAAAAGGAACAGCTCGTTCCTGCCTGCTCCCTGTACCTTTCTGAGAATAAGGACTCAAAGTAAAATACTGCTCTCTTTATACAGAGAAGCTGTGGAGAATATCATCTATTATTTGGCTGGATAGACGCTGAGGTGAGAAATACACAGTGTCTGTTTGATAAAGTCTCCGGCCTAGAGGGGCAGTGTGCTGGCAGGATGTTTCTGTTTGTCGGAAAGCTCCATTAAAGCAAATGGGAGTGTCTGGGGTTTAGGAGGTTTCTCCCCCAAACAAGGAGCTGGAATTCAGACCGTGTTGCTGTGAATCCATAGGAAATGGAAACGTTCAGGGAAACTTTATCTAGTTGGTGAAGATTCTGTGCTAAGCACGTCAGAAATGTTTACTGTTCCCTTTATCCTGTAATAGAGAGAGACAAGGAAATTATACAATAAATAAGCAGCAAAATATCAAATAGCCCTTAATGCCATTATGGAAACAAGATGATGTAATAGCATTTTGAAGTGAAGTGGATTTAATTACACAAACTGTGGTAAAGAACTCCCGTAAGAAGAAACCATTGAATGATAAAAAATTGTCAATCCCTTATAAGCAGAGGGGACTGGGGTAGGAATGATGAAAGAACTTCAGAGGTTAAAATCATGAAAGCATGATGTAGATTTTAAAACTTGGAAAAAGGGCTAAGGACTCTGGAAAATTAGAGTTGGGGTGGAAATAAAGTCACAAGGATGGGTGTGGGCCAGGTCACTTGGCACTCAGCAGGCATTTTAAGGTCACTGAACTTTATCAATGTGTCAGGAAAATAACTAAAAGAATATTCACCAAGGAAGTTTTGTAAGATTTATATCTGTACAACATCCCTTTGCCCATGCAGAGCAGAAGTAGAAGTTCCAACCCCACTGTTGATGGACAGTTGTCATGCAGGTGAGGCTTGGAAATAGGTTGGACTAGGCTGGTGGCAGTAGAGTCAAGAAGAATAAAAGTTTGGGATTCTGTGGTGGGAGTGGGATTGAAGGTTGTTTCAGTTGTATTGAGCTTCTCGCACAGAGGTGTAGCTGGTTTCATGGATAGAGATGTCAATATTAATCAAGAATGAGTCCTTGTGGGAAATGAAATTTCTTTTCTCCTTTCATAATGCTTAAGAGGAAACTGACTAATAATGTTGAATTGGTTTTCAGAGAGAGCAAGGAGAACATTCAATCTCTGCATAGCATCAGATTTATTTCTGTAAGTGATGATGAGTAGTTGAAGGTATTTTTAATCAAAAAGTTACCAGAAACTGAACTATGCTTATAGGCCATATTATATAGAAATGGGCTGACTGGAAACAAAACAATAACCACTGTGTGTGTGTGTGTGTGTGTGTGTGTGTGTCTGTGTCTGTGTCTCTGAGTGCATGCGTGCATGCACACGTGCACACAGGAAAAGTAAAGAGTAATTTGGACTGCAAATTCCAGTTGTTTTTCAGAGGTTAATTTACTTCTGCATATTGATGTTGCTATGGTAATACTGAAAATCCAGCCAGGAGGACAGAGAACAGCTCACTGTCTCTGTACTTAATAATATGATTTTATGTAAGACACTGGAAAAGAATGCAATAATAGGCTGAAGATTTAATTCAGTGGTTCCAGCACCTTCCTAGCAAGCACAAAATCTCTGGTTCAATCCCAGTAACCACATATAGCAATACCGGGTGTGGTGGCTCATCTTCACCAGTAATCAATACCACTTACCTCAAATGTTGGGCTTCGTGGCTCAAGCCTGTAATCCCAGCATTCTGGAGGCAGAGGCAGGAGAATTTCTGAGTTTGAGGCTTGTCTGGGCTACATAATGAGCTCAGGGCCAGCCTGGCCTACAAAGTGAGACCCTGTCTAGAAAAAAAAAAAAAAAAAAAAAGAAGAAGAATGCAATAATTCAGTCCCTTTGTTGGAACACTTAAAAGAAACCAGATGAGACTGAGCTTCCATTCCTCCCAGGCACACCAGTCCCCTCCCTGGGTACAAGGTTTCAGGCCCAGCTGTCTTGGCACTACCCAGCCTGACATTTGGCAGAACTCATCTTGCACTTGTCCTCTCTCCCTTTTTTCTGTCTTAAACCAGAATATTGCAAATAGCCCACAAATTGAAATAAAATCCCAAGGAAGTAGAATACGAATTTTGCCCGTACAAGGCGGCTTGCAAGGGGAAGCTTGTTTCATTGTTGGATGGAAATTGCTCCTTCCAGAGGACTAACGGACATGGCCCCAAGCTGGATCTTGGAAAAACTGCATGTTTCTATTTAGATTTAGTTTTCTTTCAGGAAGTCAGTGTTTGGTTGCTGGTTGTCAAGGTATGTTCACTAATTAGAAGTACATTCTTTCTGTTCTTGTTTAGGAAAAAAAACAGTAGGTTTTTTTTTTTCTTTTTAGTTTTTCTCAATATTGTAAAAAGATTTTATTTGGTGTATAGCTGGAGTTTTTCACGGGATCAATATAAAGCAAATATAAACCTTTTTTGCCCTGAATTCTAAATAATGGATATCCTAGAACTTTAAAGACAACTTTATTCTTTCTTCCCATACATTTTGAGCTTCCTGCATGTGACAGACTCTGTACTGAGTGGTAATAATACAGTAATGAGAACCTGGGTTTTTTCTTGACTACTAGTAGGAATGGGCAGTAGGTTTTAAATTTTATGCATAAAGGGGTTGTGGTTACATTTGTTATATGCATTACCCCACTTATAACTCCCAGAAAGCAGATGAAGTATTAATATTATGCTGGGTTTATTGATGAGGAAGCTGAAACTTTCCAGTTTGGTGTGGTTTGAGGAGTCATAAGACAGGAACTGACAGTCTTAGCTATTGAGAGCTCCCAGTTTGTTTCTTGGACTTAACAGTGAGGTAAGAATTAAGCCACCTTCAAGCAAATATCTGACTGAAATAATTTCTGGGTCTAGGACTGTATCTCATTTGTAGAACACTGGATGCTCCCAGTGGTCTAATGGTTATGGTTTGCCACTCTCAACTGGAGACACTTGTCCAGCATGGGGAAAGCCTGGTTTGATCTCCAGCACCATCAAAAGATCAGTCAGAGAAAAAAATCCTTGGTATGCAAGTAGAAGAGTATTATCTACTTGGGAAGCAAACCTCAGTTTCCTCTGTTGTCACTCTATTCTTATGCTGTGCTTTGGTAAAAATGTTTCAACAATTGTCATATTTTACGCTGAATGAGTGTTTATCTGTTGGGAGCTGCAGACAATTTACAGGTGCCCTGTCCATCAGGATCTTCAACTACAAGGATTATTGTGCAAGGATTATTGGCAGACATCTGCCTTACACTGCAGGATCTTCAACTACAGGGATTATTGTGGATATCCACCCTGCTTTCTGCATACTGGATTTTGGATGTGAAGGTTTGGTATCAAATAAAGGTGTGGTGAGTTTGGGGATAGGGGTCTCTTTCTGCTGCTGCAGCTCAAAGTAGCAAGAGTTGAACCTGGGCTCAGCCTTTTTCTCAGGTCCCAACTTTGTTTTTTATTGGTCATTAATCCTTTTGCTGTGGGACTCATGGAGGACTGGAGTTTGCCATGAGGGTCCGGCTGTGTCCTCTTCCTGTCTCCCACAAGTGTTCTTCTGTTTCTGTGATTGTGTTCACCCAAAGCTCAATAGCCCATTGCTAAGGTCCTTGATGATATTGATTTACTTTATTTGATATACATACAATTTTCTTTTCCTAAATGCTGGAGGGTTTCAAGTATTTTGCCAAGTAAGTTAAATGTAACTTCATCCCACTGAGGACCCTGTACTTAACAGAGTAAGAGCATCTTTTCCTCAGTCCACGACCTCATAAAAATCACAGTATCCACTGTACAGCAATATATATATAATATTTTATATTATATATATAATCATTTATATATATTTATATATAAATATATACACACACACTTAAAATTAAGAAAATATCCTAGAATCAAAGCTAATAAAGTTATTCAAACACAACTGAAAATACTTGTAAAGATAAACACTTACATTTGTACTTTCCATCTGCTCCATGCTGGATTTCCAACAGTAAGGGAAAATGCTGT
This sequence comes from Thryonomys swinderianus, assembly GCA_004025085.1. Taxonomy (NCBI): domain Eukaryota; kingdom Metazoa; phylum Chordata; class Mammalia; order Rodentia; family Thryonomyidae; genus Thryonomys; species Thryonomys swinderianus. The sequence goes on along the minus strand of PVIC010024272.1, from coordinate 7,829 downwards.
TAATAATGATAAATAAGACCCCCACTTGACCTTTTTTTCAGTCTATCATGAAGGACTTTACAGTGACCATCTTTAGAAGTATATACGTGACAAGAAATAGAATATCCATTCATCACAAAAGAGTAAATAAGACACTGATGATTGCATATAATATTGAATATATTTGAAGGGTTCCATTTATTTTTTTTGCTGGACCAATCAAAAATAGTCTCCTCAAAAATGAGAAATCAGAACAGTTAAAAGAGTGAATGTGGGGCTGGGGAATTAGCTCAGTGGTTCTGGCATCTGCCTTGTAAGTGAAAGGTCCCGAGTTTGATCCTTGATACCACATACAAATGTTGTATGTGATGATTCACGCCCACCAGCAATCAGTACCACACACCACAATGCTGGGTGTGGTGGCTAATGCCTATAATTCCAGAAGTTGGGAGGCAGAGGCAGGAGGATTGCTGAGTTCCAGGCTTCCCTGGGCCACATAGTAAATTCAGGGCCAGTATGAACTACAAAGTGAGATCCTGTCTAAAAAAAAATAAATAAAATAAAAAATAAAAAAAAAGAGTGAGTGCATTGGAAGGAAGCCTAGATAGACAGCTTCTAAAACTTTGATATTAAATAATCCTTTATGGGAGTGGCTATACTTTCAATTATTGTTCACTGAGAAAATCTGCAAGACTTTGAGGACCCCATGGGTTACGCTCTGACAGCATGTTGTACTTTCCTCAAGTATGCTTGGTAAATGAGAGGGATGTTCTGTCTGCGGGCAGCACTGCAGGTGAGTGCACACACTCCTCTCTCTTCCCTTGGACCCTAGAGTATGGCATCCACAATCTGGGAACTACCAGGCTAAGTAATTCCCTCAGCTTTCTCCAGTCTGTAAGCTGCTGAGGTTTAGAGATGCACTGTTTATCAGCAAAGTGAGTACAGTCACCTAATATTCAATAATTAGCATAAAACATTCCTAAATGCCTTTTTACTTTTAATACTATGTGATATCATGGTGGAACTATTCTCCTCGGGCCTCTAGAAGGTTCCTTAGATATCCGGAAAAAATAGAGAGGGACTGTGGGAGAAAGCAGCCCCCTGCCATCTGGTTTTCTTCCTGAAGTCTGATCTCCCATTGGCCAAGCCCGATAGACCCCTGCAGCAGAGGGAACCCAATGTTCCTGGGACAGAGTCGTTCAGAGAAGGACAGAGACTGAACTCACGGGAACAAATGTTGGCAACACACACCACAGGGAATGCTCACCTCTGTGCACCTGGCAGTTTGCAAAGCACTTGTGGCCCCTCTGGCCCGGGGGCTAGGTACTGACCATGGATGAGGTAGAGAAGCAGAGTTCTAAGGGGTTTGCCCAAGATTGAATGGGGAGCAAGGAGAAGGGCCTTTCTCTCTTTCAATAGCCTGAACCTCACTCAGGTCTATGGTGTGAGCGTCTTCCTACCTTCCCCAGCTGTCCCAAACCCAGGATATCCTTTTACCACCGGGTTCTGTGGTGCCATAGATAAATAGTGGGTGACTTGGATTCTCTTTATTTTCTGTTTATTTGAGAATTTTGTCACTATTTATAAAATATTATCGTTCTGTGTTTATAGTCTATTGCTGTTGTTACAGTGTCTGGAATCTTTCAAACCCTTAGTATGGATGAGTTATGGTCCATAGGACGCCTGATTATTTACAATGTGAAGAGAAAGAGCAGGCTTTTGTAAACTCTCAGAGCTCTGACCCTTGTGGGTGGGAGGAATGGCCCCTTCCTGTCAGCTGGACATGTGGAATACTGTGCTCTTTGTTGGTACTGGGCACAAATCACAGTGATGTCCAGCTGGAATCCTGCACGTTCACACCCAGCTTTGCTGTGCATTACCTGATTGTTTTTTGGACAAAGCTAACTGTTAAAAATTAATAGTAATTTGTTTCATAACAAAAGTAAAAGAGGGGACAGAGAGAAATGGAACACATTATCCCATATCATTATTCCACATTACCTGTTATCCCATAACTACAGAGGACACTTCCATCTAAATCCTTCCAGTTTTAATTTTCTGCAAGGTTATACATCATTTTATATATATAATTTATTTTAAGTGGGATTATTCTATGTAGACTATGTTGTAGCTTTTTAGCCTCTAGTATATCTTAATAGCATAGATTTCTCAAACTTCACACAGAACTCTGCTCAGCTGATTTGTGACTGGAGTAATATTGTAGCTGTAGAGGATGCCCTCTGCCAGGAGCAGGTAATGTGGGGGAAATCCAGCTTCTCAGCCTAAAGTGTGCATGTGGATCACTTGCACATGCTTTTTGAAATGCAGGCTGGGATCCAGTAGGTCTCTCCAAGGGAGAGTTGAGCTCTGCCTTATTAGATGTCCCTCAGAAGAAAGAATCTGCTGATCTCTAGCTCAGGTAGCTCTGAGAAACAGGTGACATGTGAGTGTGTTGGGAGAATTGCAACCCAAAGTTATTCTAAGAGTTCTTTTGCCCATGCAATTTGGCCTACTTTAAAATCTTTAGCTTTAATTCTCTTACAAATATAATTCAAAATCTGAAAACACTTATCTCAAAACATGAATTTATTATAATATAGTTCAGTCAGGGTAGAAGAATTCTCTTGTGTCATAGTCCCTGTTTCCTTTTTTAACTCCACAAAAAGAATAAAATCTGCCATCATGACAAAAAGGAATGTCTACTGAATAATTTCTCCTGCGTAAAGAAGCTCAAGCATAAAGTTTAGAGTGATTAATTGATCTGTTTGCCCTTTAAAAGCATGTAATATAAAAGGGAAGTATCACCCAAAGTGACATGATCCCTTAGCAATCTCATTTCCCTTCAACAATTTAAGGATTAATAAACAAAGTGCTCAAATACATGTCAAAACTTCAGGAAAATCATTTTTCTAATTCTGTTCATTTTCTAATTACTTAGGTGCCAGATATGTTCTTTTTCTCTCACAAATCCCCCTTTCCATGGCCTCCTTATTCTGCTTTCTTCTTTTCCCTCTAATGTTTTTTTTTCTAATAGCAGAAGAGCATACAATTAAACTTATGTGTGTTTCTATTCAGCTAGGGAATGTCCAGCAACTTCATTTGACAATCACTGTTAATGTAGTACCTTTGAAAACAACACCCAAGACTACAATTCCATTTGACAGTTATACCCTTCAGTAAAGGGGAGCCATCTGCAACTGTAAGGTATGGACAGTAGAGTGAGGTACTTCTTTCCAGGTTAGGAAGAATTACAATCATATTTGAATGTAAAGGTAATTCTGAAGTATTTTCCTCATAATTCATTTAATGTTTTCAAATCTCTATCAATTTTATGCAGACATACTTTACTTAAAGCTAAATTCTTTAATCTAGTTCTTACTTTAAAAAAAGCACTGTAACATGAGAGAAAAAAAAACATCCTGACCAGTTTTTCCCCTTATTGTGATTATTTTTTGCCATATAAGTAGATTTTTATGTATATTAAAAGTATACCTAAATTATTCTAGAAATATTTAAGTAATCACACATGCTTTTTTTTTCTTTTCCTGTGTGTGTTTGCCAGGGAATGAACTTAAGACCTTGATACTGATCTATAATCACAGCCACTCATCCATGTATCTACCATCCATCCATTCATTCATTCATTCATTCATTCATTCAAGATGAGGTTTCACAGAATTGCTAAATTGCATATTGTGGTCTCAAACTTGCAGTCCTCCTGCCTCAGCCCCACAGAGTGTTTGGATTATAGGGATTCATAACTGCAGCAGGATTCTCATATATGATGGAATCAACACTATTTTATTATTATAATTAATAATGTACTATTAATTATTATACTATTATCAATTATACTATTATTAATTATTATACTATTATTACACTATCATTAAACTCTCCACACAATTATGACATCAAGTAAAAATCTGGGGAAACACGATCATGCCATAGCAAGAGATCTGTCCTCTCCTCTTCCCTTCTGTGGTGGGCTTAAAGAGAAGGCTTTGTTACCTTCCCACCAAGAAGGGAGACAATGTTACATCAGGCTGCATAGCATAAGACAAAGAAATGGTAGCAAAATGACTTTGACACAGCTACTTAAACATTCAAATGGAAGATGACATTTTCTCATTAAGTTTCTGAACATGTTAGATTTGGAAATGTTATATTGACATAATTTGGCCAATTAAATTATTTTAGTTTACTCCTTTTCTTTACCTAGCTAGGATAATCCCCAAGCTGGTTCTTCAAAAGAACATAATTGTGGAGTTTGGGTCTTACTATAAGACTTAATTATAAGACTCTAGAGTCAAAGGACTCTAAAAAGCCAATTCTTTGCTGGATGTGGTGGCTCATGCCTGAAATTCCAGCACTCAGGAGGCAGAGGCAGGAAGACTGGTGTGAGACTGAGCTATCCTTGGCTACATGGTGAGTTCAATGCCAAACTGAACTACAAAGCAAGACCCTATCTCAAAAAAAAAGTCAATTCTATTTTTCACACAAGAACTTTCTGGGACATAAGCAGGCACCAGACAAACTCCATTAGGTATCTCTTCCTCACCAAAACCAGATCCTTTGTCATCATGTGACTCCTGGTGCAGGTGGATAAAGTCTTTTCTCCCAGGGTGATCATGGCTCTCTCTACTCTTATCTTTGTAAGAGAACGAAATTGAATGAATGATGATTGGGTTTTCTTTGTTCTTTTTTATTAGTACATGGTTTCTCAAGTGTGCAGGGTTCCAGTTAATGTGCCAGCATATTATCACAGTCTGGTATTTCCCCTTGGATACACAGAAAATTTAACTAAATACATTAAATAAAGGGAAATACAACTAGCAACACTCTGACACAGGCTTTGCTTGTCCTTCCCAAGCAAATGCAGACTTCAATAGCCCAGGTTTATCTTCTAAAAGAAAAGCCAGTGACCATTCCTTATTGGAAGTTCTGAGTTTACCCCACAAAATATCTTCTCCTAGGGGTGAGGTCAAGTGTTTTGGGATCCTCCCATTTTAATGTGGCACATGGCTGAGGTGGGAAGAAGAATTTGGATGAGAACGGAGATTGCAAATATTAATATACCATCCAGTCTTAGTTGGGGAAATTCTGGCTTCCACTGAGGAGTACTTTTTCCATGTCCACTTGTACAACTGTTAGGCATGATAAATCATGCAATCTTCATAAAATTTGTGGCTGTATTTTCTTCACTCTTTCAGCTAAGGACACCAGATTCAGAGATGTAAAGTTACATTGATCATGGTTGAATTATCTGAGCAGAGAAGACCAAGCCTCGAGCCTCTATCTAATGGTACCATGGTCCTCCTCACCCCTGCATAGTTCTGTCCCTGTGAAGTGCATGACCCTCCCATTTCCATCTGGGTGGGACAACAGGAAGGGAATGTAACTATGTTCTGCTACTTTGATCCTTACTAAATAATTACTGTTCTGGGCTCTCTATATTTATTTATGTATTTATAAAAGGAAGAAAGAACTCTTTATTGATGTTTTTATTCTCTATAAGAGAACTCCCCAGTTCAAACTTCCTCATGGGTAAATCTGAGCTAAATAAACCATGTCATAGCCACTTTTTTCTTGTTTCTTTCCTTTTTCTCCCCTCAGCCAAGTAGAGCTGAATGACCAGGCTCTTGGCAACCTCATCATATCTATTTTGGCCTCATCAATATTTAAATAGATAGCATTCACTAAGGTCCAAGTTGGAGACACAGGATACAGAGAAGGCTTTCTCCCCATTTTTTGGACTGCTCCTCCCCTTTTTACAAGTCTTTTGTGCTCTGGGAGGGACTCTCAAGTGCAGCAGCTCACAGAGCCATGAGATATACATGGTCTGTGTCTGGCAAGGAACCTCGAGTCAGCCCATCTGTCCCTCTGCAGATGTCTTGATCCTTTTAAATTCTTTCTTTTTGGCTCCATTCAAATCAGAAAGTGTTGATGAAACACTGTACACAATGTTAAGACACAAAGATGGGGGAAGTGGAAAGATTCACAGGCTGATTTTTGTCACCACTAAGTATGATGATGTCTTAAGGCTGGACAGTGTTGGGCTTTCATACTGACCCAGCAGAGAGAGAGCAGGTGTTGGAAGACTGACTCTACAGATAAGGTACTTGGTTATGAAAATTTTCTGAGTGGTTTTGAAAAACATCTTAACCAAGCAAGACTTAGATCCTTTATCTGTAATAGTTATCTCATGACACTGACTTGAGGATCAAATGAAAGACGACATGCATTGTGCTTATTGCTATAGTTTGAGCTTTTGCTAAATTCACTATTTTATAATCACATCTGAGTTCAGATTTATGGAGGAAGGTGCCCTTGAGGCTTGGAAAGGAAAATTACAGAACATTTTAGGCTGGAGTCCAGGGAGTCATGGGTTTAGAGAAATGAATCATGATTCCACAATTTGTCTTTTAACTTTAGGGCACAAAGTTAGTTTTAAAACAATGTAAATGAAAAGTCTCAACTAAGCTGTATTGGTTAGCACTTTAATGCTTAAATATAATTTCCCAGACCACAGTTCCACAGACTAACAATCTAGGATTTTTTTCTTTTAAGTTGTTTCTTCCAATGCTATAAAAAAATTGGTAATCAAATATATTTTAAAATCTCAGTGTAGTTGGAAATCAATAACCATTAAGACAAAAGTTATGAGGACGGTCACATGAAATGATATTACCTAGTGTTCATGAAATAAATCAGCATAGGAAGTCTTTATTTCGCTGTTGTGTGGAATGCTGTTGACTGCAGAAGAGTGCACCAGTTAAAAGCCTAAGAGAAGACCTGTGTGGGGAGCTGAGTGGCTTGATCCTCCCAAAGTATGCAGCAGACTATAAACAGCACCAGTCAGCTGTGTGGTGTCAGTGCCAGCCTGTGCATGTAGGATGTAGCCTGTCAAAGAATGTTTTTTACAAAAATTACAGTGGTATTGCCAATTGCTCTCAAGTAATGGCTCTGAAAGGATGGAAGTTCTGAAGATGACAGGTGTGAGGGATCTTACAAGGTCAGTCTGACTGGTCACAGGAAGAAATGCTTCTATATATTGACACTGGCTTTTAATTAACTGAGTTAGGACCACATTTTTATTATTAGCTTCTATCTAAAACCTTCCATAAAAAATGTAACTTGCTAGGGCTGTTTTTCATCCCAAAGTATATAGAAGCCATGAAAATCCAGGGCATTTGTGGGATCAAGAATGTAGTGGAGCCACTGTATCCCAGAGTGGCACAGACTCAGCTACCGGGCACCATCCATTTCCAGTGGACTGAGGGCCACCCACTGGCCCACTGCATCCCAGAGCGGCAAGGACTGGCCTACTGGGCGCCATCCATTTCCAGCAGATTGAGGGCGGCCCACCAGCCCACTGTATCCCACAGCGGTGCAGACATGGCTAACGGGCACCATCCATTTCCAGTGGCGGTGGTGGACTGACGGCCACCCACCAGTCTACTGTACCCAAGAGCAGTGTGGACTCGGCTACTGGGTGCCATCCATTTCTGGTGGTGACGGACTGAGGGCAGCCCACTGGCCCATTGCACACCAGAGCGGTGAAGACTCGGCCACAACGGGTGCCACTCCATTTTCAGAGGTGGCAGAGGACTGAAGCCTGCCCACCAGCCAACTGTGCCCTGGAGCTGTGAAGTGAGGAGTCAGGTACAGAACCTGGGCGCCACCCCCACCACGGAGGGTTGAGGGCCTCCACCCAGCCCCAACCCCACCCTGGACCTGAGCTGTGAGGACCCAGGTCCTAGAGGAGCCAGAGCCATCTCCTGCATCCGTTCACAGGAGGCACATTCCTAGAGCTGCAATGAGAGACCAGGCAAGACAAAAAAAAAAAA
>PVIC010024271.1:0-25954 GCA_004025085.1 Thryonomys swinderianus | reverse complement strand
AAGCTACTTTTATCTCAGATCCTTTGAGTCAGAAGATCTTTGTGAACACAGATGGCTGCTGGTCAGCAAGGCCCAGGAATGGCTTCATCATATACAGTAGCTTTTCTGGGTCCTGGGCTAAGCTGCTATTGTTTGCATCTTGCCCGAGGAAATGGGCAGTCCTTCCCCTAATTTAAAAATCAAGATGGGATAATGATGATATTCCCTTGTATTTGGAAATAGCTACTTGCAAAGTACTTGGCACTTGGCAAAGGGCTTTAATTGCTTCATTTATTTTTTGAAGATGCCATTATTGAGTTTACTGAATATCCGTCCCATTTGTTTATTGAATATTTATTAAGGAACTATTACCGCTCTAAGCATTAGGGTCACAGTAGATAGAAAGAGACAAGGTAGTGTCCCTGATATTGTAGAGCTTGCTCTTTTTTTTTTTTTTAAAGAAAACTTTATTTTGAAGTGGTTTTAGATTTATAGTTAAGATAATATAGGAAGTTGTTTATACCTTTCCTCCATCTTCTCTTAATATTAATACCTAAAGGAACCCAGAGATAATTCTGTGGACACTAAGAAATTAACATCAGCACAGATCTTACCAGTGTTTGCCCCTATTGTCCTTTCTCTGTTCCACTGTCTAATCCAGAATTTTACATTCATTTCTCCTCAGTTTCTTATAGGCTGTTTTTTTTTTTTTGAGACAGGGTCTCACCATATAGTTTAGACTGTCCTTTAATTCATATCACTCCTCCGGCGAGGTCAGCTTCCCAAGGGCTGGGATTACAGGTGCCCAACACCAAGCCAGGCAGTATGTATTAGTTTTTAAAATTTTTTTAAATTTTATGATCTTAATACTTCTGAAGGATGTGTATAAGGTGTTGCAGAATGGTCCTCAGTTTGTAGTTCTTCTTTCATGACTGCACAGGGCCCGTGGACTTTTGGTGGACGTCCCAGAGGTGATGTGTTCGTCTGATCACAGGACAGGTGCACCTGAGACTCACGTGACACCCTTCCCTGGTGATGTCCTCTTGGATTGGTTGGCCCAGGTGGTACCTGCCAGATATCGCCCCTGTGCATTTATTAGTTTCCTTTCCCACCCTCTTTTCTGTGAGATCAAGTTACTAAGTGCTCCCCACACTCAAAGGAAGGCAATTAGCAGAAGTTGCTTTTTAGTGAAAGGCTCCAGAAAAAAAAAAATTAATCGCAGAAAAAATAAAAATCACAATGGTTAGTGAGTGATCAGCACAGAGCTGATAATTAAAACGGGGGCTCTGATTGTGAGTGACGGGGTAGGTTAGGGACAGTGTCAGCCAAGATTCAAATATCACGAGAGGAGAAGCCAGGAGGAGAACAGGCCAGGAAGGGGAAGAGCTCCTCGTTGCACGAAGAGTTTGGCATTACCCAACCCTGTCATCTCCCCACTAAGAACCCGCCAGGGACCCAATTCCACCAGAGGGCAATCCAGACCCCCCCCCACGCTGGCTCACAAAGCCTGCACAATCCACGTCCTCCCCCCTCCTGCCGCTTCGGCCTGTCTGAGCTCTTGCCCCTGCGTTCCAGCCCTGGTGGCCCCTTGCTGTTGCCCCGCCTCCCAGGCACACTCCAGCTGTCAACTCCAGACAACACTCCTAGGCAGCCCCCTCCCTTCCTTTAAGGTTTGGATCATGTTATCTCTCCAGTGACATCTCCAGTGACCTTCTTATTAAAAACAGTCTGAATTTATTCCCTTAGATGCACAATCTGCTTCACCTGCTCCCTGTTTCTGTGTCACCTTTAGCCTGCAACGTGGGCACACACACATACACACACACACACACACACACACACACACACACTCCTGAGACCAGTGAGTAGGTGCTCCTGTCTCTAGGAACATCAGCTGCTGGGTCAGAGGGAAGTTCACTGTGTATAATTATTGCTTAGGCACTTTCCTGAGCTGATCCTGCTGCTCAACAGGTCACAGGCAACTGATGTGCTAGTGTCCATGTCCTTGACGCTTGTGTTTTTTTCCTGGCAGTGACCCTGGCTTTAGGCAGCTCACGTAATGGTGAATCCTGTTGCTCTCTTCATGTGCTGTGATTCAAGAGGTGTCTGCATTATGCTTCCCGCCAGCTAGCATGTTTTGCATCATATAATTTCTGTTAACTCTCATGAATCTGTTTTCTTCAGGGCTTTGAATATTGACGTTATATTTGTTTTCAGAAAACACAAAAGGCAAGTCATACCACATGACTGGAAAGGGGGAAACAAGCTGTGAACAGAAATTTCTCTGAGGTGACCGAAGAATCAGGACAGAAGATGATTCGTTGGGGCATCAGTATCATTTCCCATTTTACAACGGAGAAACTGAGGTCGGGAGTGAACCCTTGGTAGACGTTAGAAATAGCAACAGAGTGGAGTCAGGTCCATGCACTCTGGATGTGCTCAGAACCCCTTATCAGCTTCTCCACTGCAGAAAGAACCATCTCCTGACTGATCCCACTATGGACAGCGCTTTCTTCTAGCTCAGTTCGTAGCAAGAAAGGTTGCAGATACCTCCTCACTGGGATGGAAAGCACTGAGGACATGAACTGTACTTCATATGTGCTCAGATTTGGAGGTGAGCAAAAAAACAGTTCACACAGTGGGAGCCCACGTATGTGTCTATAAGAAATGAATATCATCCACTATACAGAACTAGGGGATTATTCATTATTTGGGCTAACCGTTCTGATTCTTTGATGAGGAGAGTATATTTCACATACTGCTCAGACTGGAAAATCCTGTGGGGCAGGAATGTTTTCCAGAAGTGGATTCTCTGAATGTTTTGATCATTATATACTGGTAGACATGGTTTGTAAATCTAGCTAGAAAATCAATAGTCACTTAAGTGGGGTTAAAGGAATTAACATGTATTTGCCTTAAAGCAAGTCATGCTACAGATAAGGAAAGAATGGTTTTACAAATTTAATCCTGATCCCAAACTCATCATTCAAGCAAAAAATTATTTTCCTTTCTTTCTTTTTTAAGTCAAATACATGCCAGCATAAAAAGTTTGTCTTTAATATTACAGGTCCACGGTAACTGAACTTTCCTTTTAATTAAAATGAGCATGAAAGTTAAATGATACAACCATAATGTTGATTAAAATCAGCTTCTGCCGAAGAAAGCTATGTATTTCTAACCTGCTGGCATTTTAAAAACATTAATAATGGGAAAAGTATCCCAGTGAGGATATCTTGGGCTTAAATATTCAAAAAGCTTTTGGAAAATATGCTACATTGGGGACTCTTAAAAGGTAAGTCAACACAAGGGACAAAATAAGCCTTGAACTGCTTCGGAAGGTTGAGTACTAGATACAGTTGTCACAGACGAGTCACCAGGGCCCATGACTGAAGTGGGCAAAAGGGAGGTAGGAAGACTGGCCGTACAGACACCTAACAGGCTCACTTCCAAGACAGTGCAAATGTAGCCTAGTCCGAGTAACTGGGAGCAACATAAGCAATTCATTCTCCTTTTGCTCTAGGCTCTGAAAGCAGACAGCGAGTAAGGAGTTGGTGGTATGCCTGGAGGGCTGCTGATTATGTTAAGAGGAACATCCTTTTGGCAGGAAGAAGGGTGATCCTTAAGTAATTTTCCCCCTCATCACACCAAAACCACTATCTCTGAATATACATTTTTTTCCCTTAACTCAAGATATCTCATCAACCAACTACTGGAGAAGAAAATAGATGGGGGAAGGTGCTGGGAAAATCAGTACATCACAACACAATACAACAAAACAAAACAAAATACATACTGGATTGCCTACTCTTACCAGATACTACTAAGGTTCTTTGTCTAATACTATCTCTTTTATCCAATCAATAACTGTTAGAGATTGCTATTACTACTGCTGCTGCTACTATTACTTTTCTCATTTGGGAACAATCTAAATAAAAGGGCACAGAGTAAGTGGAAGAGTTGTTGTTGAAATATGCATCTATTCACAGTAACCCTTAAGCAACTTTTTTGAGGTCACTCCATGATTTATATATTAGATGAAAGGAAAGAAGGGGAGGAGATTGTTAGTAGCCAGAAGGATGACAGACAACATGGGGTGTACCACTGATGTCTGTGATGGGTGAGATTGCTGTGACCCTCAATCACAAAACACTACATTCTTTGGATGCCCTTTATGGATTGCCTACAGACGTAGGATAGAGGATCCTCCTGTCTGGGATGGTCTCATCCTATTTCAGAATGTTCACCCTTCTCTTTTAAGATCTTACTTATGTCTGAAAGCTTTCTTGGAAGCTTGGATTTGGGTCAGATATATCAGCAGAGGACTTTAATTTGTCAGGTGAATCAGAATAGGACCATCTGTCTTCCCCACCACAAAAAACATTTTTAGTGTGTTTTCATGGCTTACAGTGCCTGTATTCTTCAGGTAACTGTTCTCCCCACCATACAAGTAAGTCCTTGAGATCCTATGTATCTATTTTACATTTGCCCATATAAATAGTTGATCAGGTCAGAGGGGATATTAGATTTAGGTTGGGAAATTAAATCTCTTCTTTGGAAAATTTAGAATTGAAATGAAAGGCCAGATAGTCAGTCCAAGTTAGTCTTGATCCAAAGCAGCATAAACTTTGAGCTGAAGTAGGGACATTCATGCTCTCCATTTTTTTTTTTTTTTTTACAGAGAATCCAGAAAGGATAGTTTGTGGAAAAATAACAAGAATGAGAATAGAGTAACCACATACAGATGAGAAGTGTAGTGGAAGTAATACCAGGGTCATGGCTGCGTTTCAGCTCCAGCTTCCTGGTTTTTACTGGTCCAGTCACCTTTGAGCCCCAGGACATATCTCGGAGGCTTTCCAGTAGTTTCTTCATAGTTTGACCTCGGATGGAGTTCTCAAACACCTTCCTAGGATGTCCTCAGGAGCTTGAACTCAGTAGTGAGAGCATCTGGACGTGTTCATCAAGTATTGCTGAGGCCCGTTCCATGAGTATGTCCAGAATTGTACTGTCTGGACAGAGCTTTTCCATCTAAGAGACAGAGATAACACAACCCGCTCCTCACCCAAGCTGTCATATGGTGCAAGAAATTGAGTTGAATTGAAGTGCTGGCCAATTCCACTAAAAGATGAGTCCTCTCTGTCTTTCCATTAAGTTTCCACTTGGACAAGACAGGTGCGTGGAGAGGCCGAACACCACTTAGATCAAAGAGAACAAGTAATATGGGCATGGAAGGGATTTGTTTTGTTCTGAACGTTTGGGAATCAACTTGTTCTTCAGTTAAAGGAGGGGGACATCTCTACAGCTGGTAAAGACACCCGTAAGAAGATTAGATGAACGCAGATCAAGCTGAATGAGTGCTCCAGAAGCACCACTAGAGCTGGTGGGATCCAGGGTTTAGAGATCCTGGAGGTTTTAAAAGCAAAGTTGGAAGTTCTCTCTTTTGTTGATGGTGCAGGAGGCTAAATGCTGACACCAGTCTGGAGTCACAGAGGTCCTTAAGGTGCTCGCAATTCTGGCTCTTCAAATATTAGAGTAGAAACAAAGCCGCAAGTGGATGATGACGATAATTCTTGGGGTTCCTTCTTAGTAATGCTCAGTGCAGAGGAATCATTTAGATTGTAGTTAAATAGACAGAGTAAAATGTCTCAAGGGGAACGCATTCTTCCCAGTAACATTTCTTATTTTATTTTATTATTATTATTTTTTTTAGACAGGGTCTCTCTTTGTAGTTCAGGCTGGCCCTGAGCTCACTATGTAGCCCAGGCAAGCCTCCAACTCAGCAATCCTCCTGCCTCTGCCTCCTAAGTGCTGGGATGACAGGCGTGAGCCACCATGCCCGGCACTGTGGTATGTGGTATTGATGGCTGGTGGGCATGAGTCTCCACGCCCAGCATTGTATGTGGTTACCGGGATCAAACTCAGGACCTTGTGCTTGCAAGGCAGGCGCTGGAACCACTGAGCTAAATCTCCGGCCCCCCAGTAACATTTCTTATTGAGAGTGAGGGTATTTTACCTAGGAGATGGCTAATGACTGAGTGTGACATGTATATGTGCTAACAGCACAACTGTGGCAGAGGGCCAGGAGAGGAAAGTTCAGTGGTTTTAAGCCTCATAACTGCAAAAGATCACACACTTAAGTGAGTGGAACAATTTGAGTTTTAATTTTTTGGGATCCCAACAAATGATTTAATTTCCCAAGATTTTACCTTATAGGAAGCATGGTAGGGAGTGCGCAAAAGGCATTCCTGGCCTTTAGGGGGACTGCCCCAGTGTAACATAGAGACATTTTTCTTTTTGAGACAGAGTCTGGCTTTGTAGTTCAGGTCGGCCCTGAGCTCACTATGTAGCCCAGGCAAGCCTTGAACTCACAGCAATCCTCCTGCCTCTGTCTCCCAAGTGCTGGGATTATAGGCATGAGCCACTGTGACCAGCTAACATAGAGATTTTGTTACACACCAGTTTCTGGTGCTCCAGGTAGCATCGTGATCCCTTGAACAATGTTTGTATGTGATGATAAAATGACAGTGTTTTGTTGCCATAGGCCACTCGGAGCAGGTACGGTTCTGAGTGAGCTGCTGTGGCTTTCACTGGATCACCTAGACCTAGAGTGACTGTATCTTTGCTGGTAAAACAAGGGCACTTCTGAGAGAGCAAGAAGGTGGGTTACAATCACACCAGGGCCAACCATGTCAACCTGGGCTGTCCTAGGCAAAGCAGCACAAGGCATCATTCTGTCTAGACAACTGGCCCCACAGGGAATGTGGACGCCCTTTACATACTGGCGCCATCTGTAAGAGTGAGCTGCCACTGGGGACAGGAAAGGACCATGTAGAGGCTGGGACGGGGAGGGGCCTTAGCCTAGTGTTTCTCTCCAGCACTATAAACTGGGGTTTGCAAAGTTGTCATGGTCCTATATGGGTCTGTGTGAGTGTCTCAGTCTGTTTGTGTTGTTATAATCTTCCTGGGGCTCAGTAATTTTTAAGGACAGAAATTACTTCTCACAGATCCAATGTCTTGGAAGTCCAAGACCAAGGTGACAACAGAGTTGGCTTCGGTGAGGGGTTGTATTCCTAAGGGAGAAAGGATGCATTTTCACAAGGTCGAAGGTGAAAGAGCAAGGTGGCCAACCAACTCATGGTGCCTCATTCACAGGAACCTGGATCCCACCCCGAGGGAGAGGCCTTCATGGGGTTTTCGCCTCCTGAAGTCGCCTTCTCTCAGTGATACCCCGTGGGCTATCCATGAGTTTGCAGAGAACTCTTGGAACTCTAAGTGGTAGGCTAAGGCGCAGTCCTGAGCAGGACACATGTGCTAGCACGGGGATGGTGTCTTTTGTAGAGAAAGAAGGCCCTCTTTCTCCAGGCGGTCCTGTTGCGGGGAGCATTGACTTGGACCAGAAAGCAGCCATCAGCCAGCGGTGCTAGCGCCATCATCTTAGGGTGGTTCACAAGGACTGGTATAATTTTTAGGCTTTCACTTCTTGCACGGAAGCCACTCTGGATTCTCCTTTGATGTGGGTGGAGGGTAGAAATGCTGACCCTGGCAGAGGAAGTGGTGGCATGAAGGAGAGTGTCTCTGCTAATAAAATCTCTCACGTTTGCAGAACTCATGGTGTGCCATGCGTTGACCTGAGCACGTGGCATGTACTGAACCTTGTACTCCTGAAAGTAACCCCATGAAGTGAGGTGTTTTGTCTTTTGATTGTCTTGCTGGTTCCATTTTTATACATCAATCAAGATTTAGGTGAGCGTACTCCAGAATAAAAACAAGTGATAATTTGATCATATGCTAACTTAAAAATAAACTTAGAAATAAAAAAAGAAAAGATTGCATACAGTGCAAGGCCATTGTTTGATATTCAAGATAGGGAAAATTATGATGTAGCCCATCAGTTGTTGCCGAGGGTTAGGGCTAGTGAAGGGTGGGTGCACAAGGTCCAAAGGGAACTTTCTGGGGTGAGGGGGAGTCTTCCAGGTAACTGCAATGGTCTTTACATGTCTGTATTTATGAAATCACTTTGATATCATACTGCTAAAATAGCTGATTTTCTGGTATGTAAACCAACTCGATGAAAAAGTCACCCTACAGCATGGGCACCGCTATTTGTCTCATCTTATTCATGGGGAAATTCACTCATGAGGACCTAGGAGTTTGAACAACTTGCCCAAGGTCACAACAGATAGGCCACGGCGTGAGAATTCAGCACAGGAACGAAAACTCCGGGAACCTCTACAATTAACAGCCGCTCCTTCACACAGGTCAGAGCTTGTCACCAGACGGGGGGACACGCTGGCCTTAGAGAGGCAGTAACTCTTGGTTCCCCCCAGGGCCTTGCCGAAACAGCAGCTGTTCTGGGGTGGCCATTTGCGTCTATGTACCATTGGTTTTTCCTGAAGCAGACATGAATTTTTTTTCCCCCAGTACTGGGGATCGAACTCAGGCCCTCGTGCATCCAAGATTGGCACAGTACCACTTGAGCTAAATCCCCAGCCCCAAGCAGACATGATTTCTTTACCCCCAAACCAGTGCAGGAGCCTGAGGTCCTGATGCTGAGACCCGTGATGGCCGTGCCTTCCTCCTCTTCCCGGCTGGGAGTGTGATTTAAAACCTCCTGGCTAAGCTCATTTTGCCAAACAGCTCCTGCAGGATTCATGTTCAAGGCCAAGTCCAGAAATTTCTAGCTCAGCAAATGGATTCAAAGAAAGAAAATGTATTCACCTAAGCTACCACTGAGATTAAGGGATATGGGCTCTCCTGTTCTGCAGGGGGAAAAGGATGTATTTCTATACAAATGTACATATGTACGATGCTTTGCTCACTGGTTTTTAAAGATGACAGAGAAAATAGAACAGATGTAAGTGACTTCCAATTTGCTGTCCCCCCGGGAGCACAAGGCGGGTGAAGCTGTGGGCCTCAGCAGGCGCCTTGAAGGGTACTGTGGTGTACTTCACACTGTTACTGTGCTGCTTGGAGAAACGGCCTCCTATCTTGGTGTGTAGCCGCAACAGGTGCAGACTGTCTTTAAAACAGAAACGGCAAGGGCCGGAGGGTTAGCTCAGTGGTTCCGGCGCCTGCCTCGCAAGCGCAAGGTCCTGAGTTCGATCCCCGGTAACCACATATAATGCTGGGCGTGGAGACACGCCCACCAACAATCAACGCCGCATACCACAATGCCGGGCATGGTGGCTCACGCCTGTCATCCCAGCACTTGGGAGGCAGAGACAGGAGGATTGCTGAGTTCGCGGCGGCTTGCCTGGGCACCATAGTGAGCTCAGGGCCAGCCTGAACTACAAAGCGAGACCCTGTCTCAAAAAGCCAAAAAAAAAAAACAAAAAAAAAACAAAAAAACCAGAAATGGCAAGAGCTGAAAATTCACCTCGGGGGAGGGGCAGTTAGGGTGAGAGAGCACAGATTGTGCTGGGATCCCACAGCAATCTAGAGGCAGAACCAGAGAGGCCGAGAGAGCGACCCGAGGTCACCAAGGATGCAGTTAGACCCAGAGCCGGTTCACCCTTGTAGCAACGACGTGATCGAAGGCAGGTTCTTCAACCTGTCCTAGTTTCTTTCCTTCACAGAGAAAGCAGTACTACTTACAAGCTCATTGCAAAGCCGGGGCGTGACAGAGCCTCGAGTGTAATACACGGGAGGTGGTCTGCTTTCAATAAACTATAGCTGACGATGGTGGTGATATGAGTTCATTGTGATCGCCCTCTTACATCTTGCTACGCGAGGCTCAGACTGTGTGAATTCTGAGGCCTAGGCTGGCAAATAACTTTCTCGCACAGCAGTATGTGAGTTACCAAGCTGCACCCCCGCTTAGTATTTTCACGCTCTACAGTGACTCTATCACCTACAGGACCAGCGTCACCGGCCCCAACCTCATGAATGAAGAGGCTCAAAAAAGGTAAAACGATTCATTCAGCTGGGAGGTTTCATTCAGAGCAGGCTCCTAAGGTCAGATACTCTTGAGTCGAACGCCGCTGTCTGCCTGCTGGCCCAAGCGTCTGGCTCTTAGGCCAGCGCCTTTCCCCTGCCTGGACTTGTCTGTTTCCTTCAGCTGCCTCCTAGCCAGAGCGGCCAGCGCTCTTGCAGACTGCCCCTAACAAGCAGACCCGGTGAATAATCCTGAGAAAAAGCCTCGCACTGCCCTTTGAGTGCCGAGAGGTGGGGAGATTTATAAAAGCCAGTTCTGGCTGGTATTTGGGAATTGGATAATTACCTGCACTTACTATATCCGAGGCTGCTTCGGCTAAATATTTACTACCCAGCATTCTGCCCTTTCCGACCGATCCTGAGCACGAGTGCGCCACAGGCGACTAAGTGGCGCAATTCATTTGGGGCGACCATAAATCTAAGGCTTCCCCCAGAAACGATGGGAAAAATTAATGGAACATGAAATCAAGTCAATGGAATGGAGTACAGTAATTAGTTCATATTTTAATCCTCAGGTCTGTTTATTATCTGTCAAGTGGCGAGCAGTGAAGTCAGTACCGTCGAGATGATTAGCTTTGTTTTGGCGAAAGTTTATCGATATGTCAGGGCAGATGGACCTGGGAGTTTTAAACAGCTTTATTTTGAATCGTATAGCAGCACATCCATGAAATAGCTGGACACCTAATGATTTGACTTTGCAATACTATTAACTCGGTTACTTATATTTAATATTACCAGTGTTATTGGAGAGTCGGAGTGGAAAGGTTCAAACCACACAGAAGTGTCGTCGCTTATATCCTTAGGTCCTAAATGCAATAGTGTGACGGCTTTCTCATATCGAGGAAGGATCTTAAAGTATTACATTTTCTATTTTTAGCCTTCCAATCTTGAATTTCCATATTTCTTTTACTGTCAGACACTATTATGGCTCACTGTTGCATTTGGAGCCCTTTCTGGCATAATTTCTACTTTGTAAACTATTGGCCAATGTCTGTTGTTTTGAAGCAGAGTCCGTAAATGCCCTGGCGTTCAGGCTTTGCTCACTGGTGCAGGACCTCTGATTCTCAGGGTGCCTTGGCTCTACTGGGTGGCTAAACCAAAGGACCTAAAAGCCTTTTGAATCAGGGGTTTGATCTAATTTTAAATTTCATTTGAAAAATGCAGGTTCTGATCCTAGTGCTGCCATTAATCCCAGCAATCTTGACTAAGTCTCTTTCCTTTTCTACTATGGTGTCTCCCCTTCATTCAGTAGTTGTTTACACAGTTGGCAGAGATGCCCCCAGAAGCGCCTCTGTGAGGGTTTTGTGCAGACCTGGCTCTCTCTTTCCAAACCCAAGTCTGTTGCCAACTGGGAGGTGTGATCTTCCTTGGAAGCTCTGTGAGTTTTCTTTTCTTTTTTCTTTTTTCTTTTTTTTTTTTTTTTTTTTTTTTTTTTTGAGACAGGGTCTTGCTTTGTAGTTCAGGCTGGCCCTGAGCTCACTATGGTGTAAGCCACTGTGCCCAGCACTGTGGTATGTGGTACTGATTGGTGGTGGGTGTGAGTCACCATGCCCGGTATTGTATGTGGTTACCAGGGATCGAACCAGGGATTTCGCACTTGCATGGCAGGTGCTGGAACCACTGAGCTAAATCGCCAGCTCCAATTTCTGAGTTTTCTTGAACCACCGACAGAGGTCAGAGCAGCAGTGAATAGGTCACTTTTACTTAAGATCTTCTTTTTCAATTGGTTTTATTCCTGTGAATTTGGCCATGAGTTTTAAAAGCATTGTTACTTCACAGAAGTGTTAGGAGCAGGACCCATCCCTCTAACTGTTATATGTTACTGGTTACTAAATAAACAGAGAACTCATTCAACGCTAGTGAGGTGATGACAGTCACTGTCTCCATGGTCATGTGAGGTCTGAGGTTGAACCCTGATCATATTCCAATGAAGCCCTTTGGAATTGTCTTTTGAACTGTCTTTGGAACTGTCTTTGCAATACCATCTCTCTCTCCCTGTTTCATAGGAAATGGTGGGGAGGGAGAGCCAAGTGCAGTGGAGAGGACAGGGACTGGCATGCCATCCAGCCGGAACCAGGCTCCCGGTAGGACACGAGTGAGGACAGAGTCGCCCTGATGGTGAGCTGACCTCAGCCGTTTGCCTTCAAACATGGCCTCCTCTCTTAGGCGGCCCTGCTGTGTCCACCTAAAGCTGGCAATTGCAAAAGCTGCTGACTTGCCTGGGCTTTCCTTTCCGGAAGTGATTATAAAAATCTCCAAAGGGGAAACTTCCTATCTGGAGATCAGAGTCGTCGACCTCCGGCTGGTGTGTTTATGTGGTGCCTGACGCCTGGACTCCTGAGCCCTGTTGGCTTTGCTGTTGGATGGCCAGTCTGCTCGCTCTGACTGGGACCAACTCCCACAATGCACGACTTCAGCCTTTAACGCTGCCAAAGACAAGCTCCCTAGTTTGATCCTGGGAGTAATTCCAGGGTTGAAATGAAGAATCTCAATGAATTATTCTAGCACACTAGCTCTCAGTTATCTCACTGCTCCCCCCAGGTACTCTGAAGAATTCATTTACCTTGAATTTGTGAATAATTTAACATAAAAATTTCTTGAACTTCTGTTAATATTGACATTAACTCGATTAGGTTTGTCATTAGGACTATAGAATTTAGTTCATGATATACTGGGCATAATTTAGGCACATTGGAAGCTACAGTCTTTCAAATTATCTTCATTTACTCACTTGATCTCTTTGTTCAGTAATGTTTACTCAGAGCCCATATGGGGGGAGACATTCAAAAAGTCTCCAGGGCTTCAGGGAGTTAGCAGTCTGACTGGGAAGATGGAGTCTCCCGTGAGGCTCCTCTAGGCCGACCCTGGATTTCTGCCTTGTGCTGGAACCCAGAGTAGGCAGGTTCTCACCAGCAGGGGCCACGGGTGGACTGCGGCCTGCACAAGGCAGTGCTGTGAATCAGAAGACACGATTCAGTCCAGCCTCGGCCATTCACTGTTCGAAGGCTCTGAGCCTTCGCTCCCGGAGAGGAGGGAGATAACACGGAGAACAACCTCACTGAGCTGGGGTTTCTGATTAGATGGGAGAATCTGCAGTGCCAGGCTTTCGGGTTTATTCAGAGTCAAAGCCAAAGTCCACATAAAGTCCACGCAGGGAACCTGCAGGCTCTGCAGCATGCCCGGCCCTGCCTTCCCTTCTCTGAACTTACACACCTGCCAGCCACTTCCGGTGCTCCTTCCATGCGCAGAGCTCTCTCACTGCACTGTGCAGCTGCCGTCTCGCCTGGACTGTCCTCCGCCTGGATATCGGCTGGCAACCTCACAAATGTCCTCCTCTCAGTGAGACCCACATGGGCCACCCTCCCTCCGCTTGAACTCACGGCCTCCACTCTGTTCCTCCTGCTCTGCCCTGTTTCTGTCCCCAGAGCTGTGATCACAGTCCAGCTGACCATAGCATGCACTCATTTATTACGGTTATTATCTATGCTTTGTCTACTCTCTCTTGACTGGAAGGACCTTACAGGGTTTTTATCTATTTTCTTCTACATAAGAGCTAATCCATACGTGTTAACTGGGCAAATGGATACAGGTGAATCACAGGGTGGGTTGACAGTGGCCAGACGGTGGCCAGCAGGTTTTTTCTCCTGTGGGTGTGACCAGCATGCTCTGGGAAGTTGATTCAAGTCTATCTACACCTTGTCCCTTAGATCTCAAATTCCTCCCAGGTAACAGTGGTGCAATTTTTTCATTGCATATTCGGGGCAGGGATAGGTTGGTTGGTGCTTCATAAACACATATGAATTTCATAAGGCCTAGTCCTTTCCCAGGGCAATCTCCAAGAAGTTTTCAGGGTAATTATGAACTAAACTACTTTTCCTCTTTTTCAGTTTCTAGTGAATCAGGAAGCTTTGGGCAGCTTTTAATCAAAAACATTCCATCTTCAGTTTAAATGGGGCTCTATTTCCTGTGTAGTCCATGTGTACAACACGCCTCAAAATTTACCAGGGGAAAAGGTGTATAAATTTTTGTTCCTTGGGGTCACGGAGTTAGCTCAATGGTTCCAGAGCCTGACTCACAAGAACAAAGGTCCTGAGTTTGATCCCTGGTTAAAAAAAATTTTTTTTCATCCCTGGAACACAAACAGTGGGTTGAGCTGTTGACTGAGCATTGGAGTGGCTCATTCTACAAACATTGCTTAAACATTTACTTTGTATCAGGCACTGTGCTAGGTGCATGTCATATAATAATGAACAGTTCTTCTTAAGACATTTACCAAGATCATTCATTCCTTTATCCAGCAAACATTGGTTGGCTGCTCTCATGTGCCAGACAGTATACACAATGATGAAGATGAAATTCACATCAACAAAAATCTATGGTTCCAAGGTAAGTGACAGCAAACAACTACAAGTCTCACACTATGATGGGCACATCATAGATGGGGGGTCAGCAACGTATTTATGCAAAAGACCAGTTAAATATTCTGGCCTTTCCAGGCCACATATGGCTTCAGTTGCTATCTAATCTTCCTTCTCATCTCCTACTTTTTAAAAAGCAAAGTAAATGATAAATAATAGCAATCAGGGAGCTCGCACTTTCGCAAAAAGGAAGATGACCAAGAGATGGAAGGGGGAGAGAAAGGAGGAGGAGGAGACAAAAGGAAGTAAGATGTGTTCCGACATGTACTAATTCTCCACGATGATCGTTGTGTACTGCAGATGTATACTAATAAAAACTAGAACAAATTCAGCTCTGGGTTAGGCTGGGCTCTAAGGTATGGTTTGCAAACCTCTGTAACGAGTGAATCTACAGGATTCTCTGGAAGTCAAGAGCTGCTAACAGCTGACTGGTGGGAGGAGAGAAGGAGCTTGGGGAGGCTTAATGGAGACTGAGGTGGATGAGGGGTAGAGGGAGGGAGGGAGCGGCCTCTTGTGACACACATGTTGTGCTTCCAGAGGGCTCCCCCCTGTCCTGTTAACCTTCCCAGTTCCCATTCCCTTCCAATCTCCAGCCAGGCCAATGAAGCATCTCTACCAGGAGGCCCCGGCCGCCCAGTAGAGAGAGCCGAGTCTCACACCTGAGCACCTGCCCACCCCCGCTGTGCACTCACTGGTGCCCCTCAGCGCTGCCCACGTCAAGGACACTTCCAGACCATGTGGTGAGAGTCGCTTATTCCTCTGACTCCGGTGCTGTAGTGACACCACTTTCTCAGCCGGACAGAGCCTGCCCTTTCTATTGTTGAGTCTCAGTTATTGGTTCTAAGGTAATTATCTCTTTGGTGGTTCAGAGCCAATGAAAGACCCACGCCTTCATGATTTATATGTGATTTTTAGCTCCCTTTGTAATTAATAAATCTAATCAGCATCACCATAGCAACAGACGTGGTCTTCTCCCTCCTTCGTATGTGTTTTGAGTAGGAATAGAGACTCCAGAGGCTGGACTCTAGAAAGGTCAGTGCCTGCACCCTACCCTCGGGGGACCAGCAAACGTGTCTGTCTGCACAGCCGGTCCCTTATTTTCCCTCAGTATGATGCAAAGAGAGCTATTTCATAATCCTCCTCTGGAACAAACTTCAAATGCAAGGGGTGATCAGAAGTGACGGTGAGTAATTAAATGAAAAGGCTTGTTACAGTAAGACATATTGCCAAGAATGATGGGATACATATGTTCAAAGTGAGAGGGGGTATTCTGAATACTTTAGAGGGGATTGATGGCAATATGACTTTTACTGTAATACATTATTCATTTAAACGTTCACCATATTTTATAATCTCTTGCTCATGGGTTGACCATGTATGGCAGTTTCTGTCCAATAAAAACTTTACAGTGTGTCCTCATCCACCTCGTTCCCCATATATGGTGCCGTGCAAAATGGCCACGAAAGTTTTCAGTAGATTCAGGACATCCAGGTGTCATGACAGCATCGCTATAGCCATTCATGAACGATCTCTTCCTGGCCTGCTTCAGAAACGGGCAGGAATGGTGGGCTAAGTGTGTTTGAGGGGGAGGGGAGGGTTTGGAAGGATGTGTAGTGTTACCTGTAGATGATTCCCCAGGAGATATCAGGCTTTTCTGGGCAGGTTCTGGACTCTGGCTCATGCGTAGCTCAGAGCTCAGCACATCACAGCAGCAAAACACACATGCAAAGGATGGATGAAATCAACAGAGGACAGGCCACAGACAGCTTTCAAAGTGTCTAGTGGAATTTGCAGGGCACTCTTTACCCTTTTGAAGAGAAAAACATGCAGCAGGTTTCAAAAATAACTGTCCAATTAGAGTTCAGGTGATTAAATCAGAAGCAAGATATGTCACATACAGGTACAAGATCTCACCCATGAATCTCATCATGTATACCTAAAATCTACCAATAAATTTAAAATAATAAAAAAGAAATATTTTTCTTGTCTAGCCCCACTATTAGAATTTAGTGCACAGACATGACACTTTCCTAATATTATCTTTTGCCTGGGTAATGTATTTGTTTCTCTTCCTAAATACCCTACTTTATACTGGATGTTAATCTAAGGACTTAGACATGATTAGTAAGCTAAAAGTCTTAGTTATTAAAACAGTTAATTTTCTCTTCTTAAAAAATTGAGATGTTTGAGTTCCTGAATATGCTCATTTATCACCAACCCCCAACAAGGCATCCTGGAGTTCTCCATGTAGGACATGAATAATTTTTATAAAAATGCAGTTGCTGACTGTGTCGTACATCCACGCGGCTTTATAAGACAAAGCAAATGATTACCATCAATTATAATAACCTCCATAGACAAGACTGCAATTAATCTATAGCTTTTCAGATAACGACTGTTGCACTGTGCCAAGGAGAATGCCTGGCATTAATTGACTTATTATGATCAGCAACGATAGATGGAGCAGATGGCAATGTGATTATTCACTGTCAAGAAAATAAACACATACTTTGTTGCAACAAGTGTCTACTTGGGTTCTCTTAAAGGATAGCCAGAAATAGAGACCAAAGGTGGCTTTGAAGAAGCACAAAATAATAATATTGATAATAATAAAAAGCTGAGCCGTGGAGTGATGTACATTTGCTTTCACTGGGGCTAACCCTCAGGGGAATCTACTTGGAGGAATCCTATAAGAAAATTGTAGGTTATGTAGAATATCATTATTAAAAGGTACGTAAGAGAGAACAGTTCACCTGTTTATTAGGATGCGAGTCACTTTCGTGAAGACACCAAATTCTGTTCAATGTTCAATAATTCTAGTGATAGAAAGTCACTAATTTCCAAACCAAACACATTGTTACTAAGTCTGGCTGAACTCTGACTTTCCATAGCTTCCTCCCACTGACCTAGATCTTTTCTTCCATACTACACAGAAGATGCCACATTCTTCTTTTTTTTTTTTTTTTTGAGACAGGGTCTTGCTTTGTAGTTCAGGCTGGCCCTGAGCTCACTATGTAGCCCAGGCAAGCCTTGAACTCAGCAATCCTCCTGCCTCTGCCTCCTGAGTGCTGGGATTACAGGCATGAGCCACCACGCCCGGCCCATGTTCTTCTTTTTTTATCAAAATCCTTTATATTCCTCAAGGCCATCTTCCTATCCAGTGATCATCCCTATGACACTGTTTCAGAACCTCCGAAATGCCCCTTGTTACACTTGTGAATCCACACCAGTTTGCCTGCTTATGTTGAGAGCTTGGACGGAAATGACTGATGTTATCTACTGGGGCAACACATAACTGCAGCAGCTGAGGCTGATGCTCAGCCAGCTCTGGGGCAATGGGTGTGTGTGACTATCTTGCCTTGGAGACTGGCCACCAAGTACTATCAGTTTAGACAGCACCCCAGCTGGTTCTTCCAGGAGGTGATTACCAAGCAGTGCCCTTTCCCCTTTTGATGTGCTGTAGATTAGGTTTTTGTTGTTTAGGAAACTGGGGAAATTCAGGCAAAGCATCTCTTGCAATTGGCATTGTGGTTGCGAATCGAAATCTCTGGGGGAAGTTTTAAAAATGCACTTGCTTGGGCCCCACTCCTGGAGTCTCTGATTCAGCTGGTTTAGTAAAGGGGTCAGGCAGAATCCCAGTTACTCTTAGGCACAACTTCATTTAAATGGATTCTTCCTTGTTTAAATGCATCACTGAATGCTTTCTTGACCGGGAACACTTAATAAGGTACTGTTGATGGATGGTTGGATGGATCTAATTGTTAGACTGTCCTGGAAACTTGTAAAGTGCAGATTCTTGGAGGAACCAATATCTATGGTCTGTGATAGGTCTAGGAAGATTGGTATACTAACAGATTACATTATGATATATTTCCCTTAAGGATTTTAGAAGCAGTCATTTATTCCAAAAGCATAACTTATTCATGAGTAGGACACACAAAGAAAGAGCCATTATTATATATTAAAGAAGCAAGCGACATCAAAGAACTCTGTAATTTAAAGATTTTTAGCTTAGTAACCATCTGTATTTTTCATTCATTCACTGAAATAGTATGAATATTTCTACTCTGAGATACTGTTAGGTCAGGTACCAGAATATGATATTCTAGTGAGGGATAAACAACAACAACAATAACAATATACAAACCAATACATGAGTAAGCAACTCAACATATAAAGTAATTATAAATCTTAAAATAATCTATATTTTCAAAAGGAGGAGGAGCTTATCTAACTATGAACATTCTGGTTGTCCCCAGTGAGGCACTGCAACTCTTGGAAGCTTTCTGTTCCTACTTATTTTTGGCAGACATCTCTAATCAATCCTAGCATCACCAGACCCCTACAGATCCAGGAGGGAGACTCCATACTCTTGCTCAACCCCACTGTCTATGCAGCCATTACTAATAGATCACAGATAAAACGTGATATGTAGTTTTTATCAACCCTCAGTGCCTTGATATACCCTGGAGCTATTTCTCATCCTAGTCTTCATTTCCTGCTTTATCTTTTCACCCATCAACCGAGTACTTCCAGTGCTCCTGATATCTGGAATCCTAATTTTTTTTTTTTTGAGACAGGATCTCACTTTGTAATTCAGGCTGGCCTTGAGCTCACTATGGAGCCCAGGCAAGCCTGGAACTCAGCAATCCTCCTGTCTCTGCCTCCCGAGTGCTGGGATTATAGGCGCGAGCCACCATGCCCGGCATACTTAAATTTTAAAATAACCTTGAGGTGTCTAAATCGCACCTTACAAGTATCAGGTAACATCCCAAGATAACATAGCTGGTAAGTAGAAAGCAGGAGCTACAAACTCAGGTCCTTTGACTCCAAAGAGGATGCTCTTAAAATTGTCCTTTGTTGCTTCTCTTCACAGCTCAGTTCAAAGGGCATCTCCTCTGTGAAACTCCTTCTGAACCCTTCAAGTAAAATTTGCCACTTCTTCCTCTGAGTGTGCCAGGAGCTTTGGGCAGCTCCATTACAGCATGGCATTATGCTTTAATGATTTGAATATAGCACTCTTTGAGCTCCTCGGTGGTAAGAGCTCTTTTGCCCCCCTTTAAAATCCCTGTATCCCTGGTAACTAGCTGGATCCCTGGGCAGGCTCTCTATTGGTGCAATTTGAACACATAAAAATCTGTCCAACAGGCTCTTTCAGGTTGAGGCCCATTCCTCAGTGTATGGCCTTCACATATTAAAAATAATGTCAGGCTTAAACATGGCCTTGATTAAAGAAATGAAAGGGTCTCATGAGATACCTGCTTCTGTAATTTCAAAGCCTTCCTGATACCAGTTGTTGAGATTTAACAGTTGCGTGGTATTTAAGCATTCCACATTGATAAGTACCCTCAGGTATAAGGGAGGTAAAACAATCCAATTAGGTACACCCTGCCCTTCCAGTGTCACATCACAGATGACATCTGTTTCAGTGGAAACTCTCACTCTATAATTGATACTGTGGCTTGGGCTCCCTTCCGTGCCCTGAGTTTTGTCTGGATTGACGCTGGCACCCATGACACTCACCGTTAATGGTGGCACCAAATGACATTTCCGTTCTGCAGAACCTCAAGCAAACTGTTTAGCTGCCTGACATTCATTTCACAGTGTGCTATACTTTTAAGCAAATAAGACCTAATCAGAAAGGAGAATTACAGAATCTACACTTCCAGACACGACATGAGAAGGGGATGTCTCAGAGAGGTGCAAGTGAAGAGGCTCATGAGAGGCGAAGGTCTAGGGTTGAATTATGCCCCAGAGTCATACGAGGCCACACGTTCCAAGAGGGCTGTACCAGTGTCTTAGAAGGAAATACTCAGTTTCACTGTAGCATTCCCTGGAAGATACCGATGGTTCACAACAACATGCAAAAAAAATGAGGAGAAAGGAGCCAAGGACCTTCTAGTTTCACAGACTGAGGAGAAATCCCATGTGTTATTTCACGCTGCCTAGAAGCAAGCACCCTGCCCTAGGTCCTTAGTACTTCGACAGAGCCACCTACCTCTCCGGAGAAGGCCTGTCCATTGAGGAGGTGCTCCGACCCTTGGCTGTCCTCACTCCCAAAGTGTAGCCGGATCTCCTCCAGCCGGTGGCTGTACGTCATGGGCCCTCCCGATATGTTGACCAAGTGCTCCTTGTCCAGGCGGAGGGACACGTGTCTTCCAGTGTTGTACATAGTCCCACTGACCTGCGAGAAAAGGAGCAACAGGTGAAGCGAGGCTCCTTCTTCTTCTTCTCCCCGAACTTAGTGTGGTGTGGGCGGATGGGTGGTGGTAGGGCTGAGAGGGCCAGGGCAGCCCCACCAGGGGGCTTCCTGGGACTCCTGCAGCACATTATCAGTCAGGGATCTGAGGCAGGAGGCTGAAGGAGACTTTTCACCAGAGGCAACTAGTACATTGTGTTTTGTACCTTTTAAAAATTAACTCACCCCACTTGCTCTAAGTATCGGAAGGCAAAGAAGCTGTAAGTTAAAAATCTGTAAGTTGGAGGAATTGGAGAAAGCAATTAGCAGGGGACAGAAGCTAAGAAGGTCAAGTGAAAGACAAAGAAGAGAAAATGGTTGAGGAGAAGCAAGCTCTGCTTGAGGGTCTTAATCTGGAGTCTCCAGTGTCAGTTCTGTCTTGATTAGGCCCCTCCCACCCGGGTAACCAGATGCCCCACCGAAGGAGACCTCTGACCCCTCCTCACTGCTCACAACCTCCAGGCTAAATGGCAGCAACTCTTGCAGGCTTCTCTTTCACAGTTCCTCTGGGCTTCCGTCCTGTCAACTGCTAACCCTGCTGCTTCCTGTTCTTTTACTTTTTTTCTTTCTTTGCTCTTTCGACTTGATGTTCAGTTGCATTTTCCAGACTATGACCTTGAGACTTAGCTCCACCTAAAACTCTACTTCTGTATTCTCCACAGATGACTTTTCTCTGGTAGAATAATTTGGGTCTTAAGGAACGAGTCTAGGTGGAATGCTTCTGGGATTCTGGGTGACAGACCAGTTGGGTTTTCTTTGTGCTTATTCTGATCCCTGGGTCCCAGCCTTTTACCCCAAGGATTCTTCGAGGCCTCGTGTGCTTTCTGATTCCTTCAGTAGCCATTGGGCTTCATATATTTGCTCTGTGGCCCTAGCTGTTACCTGCCCCTCCACCTTTCTTACTCTGATCTTGTGAGTGACTAACTTGTTTAGTTCTTAGCTTGCTTCCTAGAAAAGAGATGGCTGTCCTCCTCCAATACTCCATGGATGCATTTTTCTGTCCCTTGCGGTGAGGTGGAGCCATGTGACCTGTGTTGCCCATGGACCCTGGGGGATCATCCCAAGTATCGCCTCCAGGGTGAAACTATGAACAGCTCACACACTTCTTCAGAGTCTCTCTTCCCATGCTGCACCAACCAAGAGTGTTATGTGGAAATGTAAATGCGGTGCTCCACAGATGGAGCCTGTGTCTCCGTGACTGGACCTCTTAATGTGCATTTGGAGCTGCTCCATGTAGGAGTCTGTTTCTCCATCTCTTGAGTCCAGGCTGGCTGTGTCGCTTACATTAACCAAGCACATGTAGTGGGAGCAGTGTGGTCATTCTGAAGTAGCTTTGAAAAGCCTTTCATGGCCCCTCCTCATTCCTCGGCTAGAGTATGAGGCCCTAAAAAGGGGAGTCACCCCACCCCAGGTGAGGACACCCAGGGGGATGGGTCCCAGGCTGCCCTGACCTTCTAAAATCAGTGTGGCTTGGCCTGGGTCAGAGAACAGTCCTCTGACCCACAGCTCTGGACTCGGTAACTGTACCTTGCTAAGTTTGGGGGTGGTCTGTCGTGCAGTGAGAGCTTATGTACATGTTATCAATCATCTCTTTTCTGTGACTTGATCTGCCAGGAGAGACGTGACAGAAACTGGATAGTCTCTCCTCGGTGCTGGAGTGCAAGGTCATAAGGGACCCGGACAGCCAAGCTGCTAAGCACAAAAAGCCAGAATCCAGAGGGGGAGGATGAAGCAGGTGTGTCTATGCTGAGAGAGAAGGGTTGGGAGGAGAAAGAACTACATAACCTCCAATTTTACTTTTACATCTCTTTGTTCTAGTTCTTTCAAGAGGCCTGAGCTGTACTTTTCATATATTTCACATCTTACAGATAAATTTCTTCCCCCCCTTAAGTTATCTGTTCCTTGCAAGCAAAGGATCCCAGGTAAAGGCTCTATTTCTGTTCTCCAGCCTGCGGATTTGGTAACTATGAGAGAATGAGAACATTGTCTTTCTATGTCTTGATTATTAATGTTCTTTGAAGTATAATGGCTCAAAACAGGTTTATGTTTGATGTTGCCTCTATCTTTAAATAAAGTTTTTTTTTTCTTCTGCTGATGGAAGGGGAGCAAGAAATGGTGGGAGGGACAGGGAAGGGAGCAGAAGAGAAAGTGCAAACGAGCAAGATGTGTTATGTACGTGCACCAGCTCTCCGTGGTGAGTGGAGTAATTATGTACCACAAACATGTATTAATGAAGATACAAATTAAAAAGACAGCCAAGGCAAATATACTGTAGTATAAATAATTTCTAATTGCTAAGATACTATGCAGGCATCATATGTGGTTCAGAAGACACACAACATCTTAAGCAAGAAGAATCAGCTGCAATGCCACTATTAGCCTATAAGCACCACTAGTACTTTGGTATGCATGATTTTCATACTCATATCTATATGGACATCCGTATTTGAGGAGGTACCCTTTGCACCTGTGCTTGAATATATAATAACTCATTTTTCACATACAGATGTGTGTATACATGAGTGACTTCCTATATGAATATTTACAGGCCATTAACTGTCCTGCAACATCACTTTGAAGTGGCTACATCTTATTTCACTATCATGACATCATCCACTTCTTTTACCTTTTCACTGTGTTTGAAAGTACTGCAGTAAGTATCCTATAAGACTTTTTAACTAATCTGGGGATATTTCCCTAGGTAAATTCTGGATCTAATTATGTACCCATTATTAATAGCATTTACCCTGTTTTGTCACATCCACTTTCTATGAGGAATAGTGCCCACAGAGCAGGGCTGTATCTGTATCTACTTTCAAATGAAACGAAGTACAGAGCCAAGAGATTCAATATGGCGGTAACCTCGGACACCTACAGTATGCAGAGAAGCGGCCAAAGAGTCGCTCTGAGTTCTTACAGCGTTGGGGAAGTAGTTGGGCGTCCTTGCACTTCTGGAAATCCATTCATTCATGGGTGCCTGTCTAATGTGCCTGAAACAATTGTTGCTCCTCCAAGCAAGACAGGACCACGTTGCATGCTTATCTGCATCGTCTTAGGAGTGAGAAGCACGTGAATACACTTCAGGCAGAAGAATGAAGGGGTCTAGAGTCCAAAGATACCCAGTCAACCTCTTTTTAGCTATGTAACCTCAGGTGGCTTATTTGATTTCTTGACACTTTAGCCTCTCTAGGCATAAAATAGAAATAACACCATTTCTTCTGTGATAGCAAAGACCAGAAAGAGCTATAAGGATTTTGAAAACAAGTATCAAAATGGTAAAAGTCCCTCCTTATCAGTAATTACTTTAAGTCTAAATTAATTCCATTTACAGTGGTACCTTGGTTCACACATATCTTTGTTTTTGGATGATTCAGTTCACAAACAGAAGTGTTTGTTACCAGTTGGTTTTTGTTTGTAGACTCTGCAGTGGGTGTTGGACAACTGGAGTCATCTTTCCTGCATGAACACGAAGGTGGCCATCTTTTCCAGAGTCAGTTAAGTTCACGAACCAAGGAACCACTGTATACAAGCTATTTAAAGTAGTCAAAACTATAGCAATGGAAGGCAGTGATTACAAGGGCTGAGGATGGAGCAGGGGAAATTAGGAATTTCGTATGTAATGGAGATTAAGTTTTAATTTTGCAAGATGAAAAGCGTTCTGAAGATGTAGAGTGGTGAAGGTTATACAACAACTTGAATATACAATATGAGTGTACTTAAAAACAGTTACAGTGGCTGGGCGTGGTGGCTCACACCTGTCATCCCAGCACTTGGGAGGCAGAGGCAGAGGCAGGAGGATTGCTGAGTTCGAGGCTTGCCTGGGCTACATAGTGAGCTCAGGGCCAGCCTGAACTACAAAGCAAGACCCTGTCTCAAAACAAAACAAAACAAAACCAAAAACAGTTACAGTGGTAAACTTAGGCTACATGTGTTTTACTTCAGTAGAAAAAATAGAAAACCATTCCTTGTGATGTTGTTTATTCAGCTAATAATACATTCAGTGGCATTTTCACTCTTGCCTCCTTTTCTCTTGGCTTATTGCACCAGTGACCAGCTACTGTAGGAGGATCCTTGTTGATATTCCTGCCCTGCATCTCCCTTGCCTCCTACATCCTGGTGCTTGTTGAGCATCCGCCATGGAGACTTTGACTGCTGCATTTTGATCACTGGCTGGCTTCTCTTTGTGGATTTTAAAGTGCTAGCTAGGAGAATCATCCTAGATCTTTTTGAAGACTTGAAGCCAACACAAAGCGAGGAGAATTGCGAATAAATCATCATGCCTTTTAGTTCTTATTTCTCTTCCAGAATCCTTCTGTACACTTGTCTCTATCTTCACTCATTCATCACCGACCCATGCGTTCGCCGGGAAAATGTTGAAGGCCCTGACTGTGTGCTAGGAGCTGGGGATAGTGAGCATGGTCCCCTCCTTCAGAGAGCTCACACTCCACTGTGCGGAGATCTGAGTGTGAGCAGGAGCTTGTATGACTCCAAGACTTCCACCGCTTGTCTATGTGTTCTTACAACTGGATGTGACGCCCCCTTTTCCTTACCCTTTCCCTAGACATTGAAGTAACGTTAATTTGTATTAATCAACAAAAGATGTGTGGCCAGGGTATGGTCTGTTGCGCTTTAATTTAAAAATAAAGGCTTGACAATGTTATGCATGATATCTAAATCCAACGGTACACCTGCGTCATGGTGATTAACACTGCAGCAGTGTAGTTTCGTCTGGGATACGAATGTATTATCAGTGAACGATTTTGGAGCACAGCATGTTCAAAAAGTTGCAACACTCAGACCGGAGTACAGAGCTGGATGGGGAAGCCAGAGCTGCGGGGTATCCAGGTTACCTCTGGCTGCCCTGGGTTGGCCTCGTGGTTTCATTTTAATTCATAGCAACGTGAGGAGAGAGGTGTGTGAGACCTGTTTTACAAAGGAGAGAATTAAGCGAGGTTGATGAAGGTTCAGTGGCTTAGCTACTATCACACAGCTGGCAGGTGGTGAAGCCAAGACGGATGCTCTTGACAGAAGCAACTGGAAGTATCTTTCTTTGCTGATGAAAAGTGTGCTGAGGATTTTCTTCTCTTTTGAAGTCCACAGAGGCAGAGCCTGGGCATGTCTGGGGACAGTGGGATTCCTCTGCCGAAACGCAGAGGGTTCAGTTGGACACTAGGCTGTTGAAATTCAGCTAGAAGGAGCCCAAGAGAATTCTGAAGATCCAAGATGACCCTCAGTTTCCTCACCTGCAGACATTTGTTCTGGTTTAAGACTGGCAGCAGGCACAGTACTGAGGGGAGGAGGTCATACATCTCCATATGCATGCCTGTCAACATTGTACATCAACCGATATTATCAGCAATTTGAGACCATATAGAAGCAATTTTTTTTT
>PVIC010024270.1:0-26198 GCA_004025085.1 Thryonomys swinderianus | reverse complement strand
CTGCAGGTGGGCAGGGCAGGCTGACCCTGGCTGCTCTGGGTGGGCAGAGACTGTGCTGTGCAGTGTGAACTGGTGGGGAAGGAGTGAGCTGGGGAGGATCGGCTGCAGGGCACAGGGTGGTGGTGGCACCTTCCAGCTGGGAGCTCTCATAGCCAGGGGCAGGTGGTGGCCTGACTGTGTCCCATTTCTGGCCCTGATGGGAGACCTGCATCCTTTCCTGCTTCCGGACCCTGTCAGATCACGGCCAGCGTCTGGCAGTTGGAGTGGACCGATATAAGGTGTCTCTTCCTCCTCGTGGCCGTGGTCATCCACATAGCCCTGGAGACGTCCTCTGTAGTGGCTGAGGGCGAGGGGTTTCTTGAGCAGCTTTTCATGTGCCCTGGACATGCAAGGACTAGAGGAGCAGAGTTGATGGCTGGGTCACATGGGAAGGGCATGTTTGCTTTTGTAACACATGGCCAAAGTATCTTCTGCTGGCCATTTTGCATTCCATAACCAAGGAAAGAGAGTTCTTTCTGTTTCACATTTGGTGACATTAGGGTTTTGGTCATTTTAATAAATGTACAGTGGAGACTGTGGTTTTAACTTGTAATTTTTTTATGTCATGTGATGGGAAGCATTTTTTCATAGGCTTATTTGCCATGTGTGTATCTTGGCTTGAAGTAACTTTTTAGCTCTTTTGTCCATTTTTCAATCAGATTGCACATTTTCCTTCTGTTGAGTGTAAAGAGTTCTTTGCATACTCTGGATAACAATCCTTAATCAGATAGCTCTTTTGCAAATACTTTCTTCCAGTCTGTGTGCCTTCTCTTCCCATTCTCTTGTTAGTGCTTTTCAAAAAGCAAATATTAAATTTTAATAACTTCCACATTATTAATTTTTTCTTGGATCATGCCAAATCCGAGATTATACAGATTATTTCCTATTTTATTTTATGGGTGATTTTACAGTTTTGTGTTTTTCATGATATCTATAATGTATTTTGAATTTTTAAATGAACAGGATAAATTCAAGATTCATTTTTATATTGGATATTCAGTTGTTCTAGCATGATTTATTGATGACTTTTCACCATTGTATTTGTTTTTGTTTTTGTTTTTTTTTTTTGCTTTTTGAGACAGGGTCTCGCTTTGTAGTTCAGGCTGGCCCTGAGCTCACTATGGTGCCCAGGCAAGCCGCCGTGAACTCAGCAATCCTCCTGTCCCTGCCTCCCGAGTGCTGGCATTACAGGCGTGAGCCACCACGTCCAGCATTGTGGTATGCGGTGTTGATTGTTGGTGGGCGTGTCTCCACGCCCAGCATTATATGTGGTTACCGGGGATTGAACTCAGGACCTTGCGCTTGCGAGGCAGGCGCTGGAACCACTGAGCTAACCCTCCAGCCCTGTATTTGTTCTTTTGTCAGGTATCAGTTGATCATATTTATGTGCCTCTATTTCTGGCTCTGTCTTAGTTTTGTGGATCTATCTATTCTTAGCTTAATAGCATACCTCTTCATTGTTGCCTTATAATAAATCTTGAATTTTCTTAGTTTTAGTCTTGCAACTTTATTATTTTCCATTAATGCTGAATTGACTACTCTATGAATAAGTGTATCAGTTTCTACAAAATAACTTGCTGCAATTTTTATAGAGATCGTGTTGAAACCACTGTACATATTTCAAAGAATTTGATAATACTGGGTTGCCCTATTAATGAATGTGAATTCTTTCCATTTTTAAGTTTCTTTTTTATTTCTGTTATCAAGCTTATGTTTTATCTCATATGGATCTTGTAAACATTTTGTTAGATGTACATGTAAGTATTCAATTTGGGGGATTGTTATGACGTGTGGGTAGATGTCCCTTATGCTCTTATAGGTAGAGCTTTTGTAAGGTGGCTGGATCATGAGTGGGTGATACTAGGTTATGGGCACGATAACTACATCAGTTCAGTGATTTGTTTAGCATATTTCTGGATATGGCTGAATAGATTTACTGAAGACGGAAGCCGCACCATGGATGTAGGTGGCACCAATCAATATTCTTGTAGCCTCGGTGGAATGAAAGGGAAAGAAGGAGCACATGCTTGTTGCTTTCTGCCTGCCTTGCAATGAAATGGGCTATTTCTCTTCTTCCATGACACTCTGCCATGCTGCCTGGCTTGGAGCCAGCCAATTATGAACTAAAACCCCTATAAACTGTGAATTAAAATAAATCTTTCTTTCATTAACTTATGGACGTTGGGTATTTTGTCCAAGCAACAAGAAAGTAACTTAGACAAGAACACTGATGTAAACACTATGTACATTTAATTTCATATTCTTCTTGTTCTTTGCTGGCATTTAGGACAGTGTTTCTGTTTTGTATACTAACCCTATATCTTGCAACTTTGCTATACTCATGTATAAATTTCATAAAAACTGTTTTGACAATTCTTTTGGATTTTTTTTTTTTGAGACAGGGTCTCACTTTGTAGTTCAGGCTAGCTCTGAGCTCACTATGTAGCCTAGGCAAGCCTGGAACTCAGCAATCCTCCTGTCTCTGCCTCCCGAGTGCTGGGATTACAGGCATGAGCCACCACGCCCGGCTCTTTTGGATTTTTGATGCAGAAAAACATGTCCACCATGACTATAGTTTTCTTCTTTCTTTTCCAATCTATAAACTTGTTATTTCCTTTTCCTTTCTTAATACATCAGTCATGATATCGAGTATGATGTTGAAAATCTGTGTAAAAAGGAATTTTTCCTTATTCCTGATCTTAGCAATGAAGCTTTTTGTTTCTCAATAGTAAGGATGATACTATCTGTTTTTTGTTTCTCAGTACTAAGGATGATACTATTTGTTTTTTTGGGGGGGTTATAGATGCTTTTTATCAAGTTGGAATTTTCTTCTATTCCTACTTTACTGAGTTTTGTTTTGTTTTTTTAGACAGGGTTTTGCTAGGCAGTTCAGGGTGGCCCTGAACTCACTGTGTAGCTCAGGCTGGCTTTGAACTCATGACAAACCTCCTGCCTCAACCTTCCAAGTGCTGGGATTACAGGTATGCACCATTACATCCAGCAAATTTATTTTTTTTTTTAACTCATGAACAGATGTTGGATTTTGTTAGGTGCTTTGCCTTTGTTTATTGATGTGGTTGTGTGATATTTCCCCTTTGGTTTGTTGATAGGATGCAGTGTATAAATTGATGTTTGAATGCTGACCCAACCCTGCATAGTGGGATAAATCCCTTGAAGTCATGGTATCTAACTCTTTCTATGTATTGTTCAATTTGATTTGTAAATATTCTATCAAGAATTTTTTAACTGTGTTCTTGAGAAATACTTGTTTGTACTTTTCTTTCTTTTTCTATTCTTTTAATCGGGCTTTGGTATTAAGGTAATGCTGGATTCACAGAGTGAATTAGGGCACTACTTCCTCTGCATCTATCATTTTGGAGTGGTTCCAGAGGATTTGTCTAATTTCTGGTTTAAATGTTTTGGTAGAATTCATCATGAATTCATCTGGACTTGGTATCTTCCATTTTGAAAGGTTATTAATTATTGATTCAATTTATTTAATTGTACTGGCCTAATTTTACTGCCTAGTGCATATATTTCTTAGTCTTTTGTTTTCCAAAATGAAACTTTTTAGCAGAACTCGGCAGCATGGTGCCCAGGAGTTGTGCCTACTAGTAGAAATGGCCAAACCTGTTTCTTGTCATCAGGAGATGAGGCTGTTCAGGAGATGGGATACTAAGGAAGAAATCACTTCGAGTTGTTTTTACCTGCAAACCTGGTTGAGTTTTATAAACTATTGTAACATTAACTCCCCAAATTGAGCTTTGTACCAGTTAGAAATGGATCCCAGGAGGTTTCTTTAAAGCTCCTAGTGGACTGGCAGATATATGATCTCATTGCACAGCTGGAAATTGAAGTCTTTTGTTATTTCCTTGACACCCTAAATGTCACTTCAACTGGCATTTTGTTTCTTACGGTGCATTTGGCTGGGGACCATTGTGGCAAGACCCCAGCAGGATGATGTGGCTTTGCCTGCGCAGCCAAATGGTTAACATTTACCATCAGAGGCACTATGCTGCCCCTCTCTGGAATTGTAATCATTACAGAAAATAACATTCGTCAATCTTTAAAGGGGATATGATTCTCACCATCACCCTTAGGTAAATGAGCTCTCATTTACTTTATGCATTTCCTCTAAAAAGCAATGATTCCAGTCAGTTCCAGATGTTCACTCTCTCACAGAACAGTTTATTTTTTATTTACTGAATTTGAGGGTTTATGAAATATTCTTCTTGGTAGAGTCTCTTGCTTTGGTTTCTGGATGTTTTATTAGGAGTCTTCTCTTAGCACAAAATAACCCAGGAGTGGGGAGGGAGGTCAGGCAACTACTCTTCCCTGATGACAAGTCAGCATTATTCCCTGGACCTCAGAGGTCTGGGAGCGAGGATGGGGTGCTCGTGTGCCCCCCACAGCAGTGTGGCTGCGTGGAACCTGTACTGGGGCTGGGCTCGTGGGAGTTCATTCACACAGGAAAGCAGGGGGCCCCTGCCATTCCTGCCTCCTATGCAGACTCGCCTGGTAGCAGTGGCAGCCTTGTCACCCCATGCTCAACTTCATGATGACCCTTTCTGCTGCTCCCTTTCTTTTTCCCATCGATGTTGCTTGTTCTTTCCTCACCCCACTTCTCCCCAGTATTGGGATACTGGAGGCCTGGTCAAGCTGGTCCCTGAGCCCATAGCTTTGTGCCTTTCAGACTGAATGGTGTCTTGGTAGTCTTACGTGGCACCCCCCCCCCCGAGTATGAGGTGATTGGGAGAGGAAGACATCTGGGAGACCTTAGACCACATGAATTGGGACTGAGCCTCTCAGCAAAGGACCCTCTTTCCTCCTCTTTGTCACTCTGCAGCCTGGAGAAGAAGCTTCCACTTCTAAGCCACTGTGACTACAGGGTCTCCTCACATTTGTTAATCCCTCTCAATAATGAAGAGACTGGACTCAGGCTCAGAATCCAGGCTGGACCCAGTCCCTATCCAAAATTTCAGCCTATGATTTTTCTCCTGTGGGCTTTATTTTGTTTCCTTGCCAGCTGGTTGTGATGGAGTCTGTTCCCCGTCCATATGCAGGCAAGCCTTCCCATGGACAGATGCTGCCCAGGTAAAGCCAGGGCTGTGGAGGTGTGCAAGAAAAACAATGTGGGAAGACTGTGTCACCCACACGGTGGCCCTAGACCTTGGAAGCACATAACATACTCCAGGACGTTCTGCCCGAGCACTTCCCTGCACTGACTCCATCAGAAATGCAAGGTGGGATCCAAAGGCAGGTGTTCGTTAAAGCTCTAGATGCCAAGCTTGAGAAGCAGGTTCTGAGCTGATCTTGAGCCTCAGAAGAACAGAACAAGGCATGTCCCACACCGAAGCACCAGGATCAACAGCTGGGACATGGACATTCTAATGCCCAAGGTCAACTGCAGGATTCAAATCTCAATCCAGAAAATGACAGAATTATAGGGCAGGAAAGCAGGGTTCTTTCTCCACATCTTGCTGAATATGCTGAATACCTCTCTGGTGAATATAATCACCTCAGTTGCAAAATGCTTCTGAAGGAAGCTATAATCATTTTGAGGAATAAGCTAAATATACAAAGACATTAAAAGTTTGGCTCTTTAATCCACAAAATAGGTAAGAAAGAAGTTGTAAGAAGGGCTGGGCATGTAATTCAGTGGCACCAAACCGATCTGAAAAATACAGCGTCCTGAGTTTGATCACGAGTATAGCCAAAAGAATTTTAAGAAGATATATACATAAAATAAATTTAATTTGGTCCTGGGATTTGGCTCAGTGGTTCTGGCACCTGCCTCTTGAGCACATGGTCCAGAGTTTGATCACTGGTATCAAAAAAGAAAAAAAAAGTTGTAAGAACCTAAGAGGCATCGTGGGAATTTCTTAAAGTATGTCCCATGGTTAGAAAGTGTTGGATAAAAACCACTTGAAATGAGCTTCATTGCTCCAGGACTTTTCAGAGCCCTTAGTTTACTAATGTGTATGGAGAACTCTGAAAGTGTGGCATACAGGTAGCATTTATTTGCCCTATGATTTCACAGAACTATCCTTTCCTAGGAAAATAACATGGCACCTGTGCAAGTCAGATTTCTATCACTATGCTCAAATGCCTGAACAGTGAACTCATAAGGAGCAAAGACTGATTTGAAGCCATGGTTTCAGAGTTTCAGCCCATGGTCACCTGACCACCTTGCTTTGGCCCTGTATATCACGGCAGAAGCATGTAAATGAAGATGTCTGTTTACTTATGGTGGCCTGGAAGCAAAAAGAAAGATGGAGGAATCTTAAAGCATATGGCCTTCAATAACCTAACTTTCCCCAGCCAGACCTATCTTCTAAAGGTTTGAATACCTCCCAATAGGATGGGAACCAATCCTTTAACTCAAGGGTGTTTGGATGACAATTAAGGCCCAAACTACACAGTTCTGGCCTGATTTCTACCTCTATCACTTCACTTACCAGCATTTATCACTTAGAGTTTTGTATACTCCCTGCTTTTTCCTTATTAAAATACAAACTGCATGAGGAGAGGAAATGGACTTCATGATTATATATAGCACCTCCAGCAACACTTAACTCTTCAAAAATTTTTAATGAGTTTTAAAACTTTACTATTTGATTTATAGGTTTAGATGACCAGCACTGCTTCTTGTAAGTCACAGTCTCTGTCTTCCTTATCCCTCCATGCTTTTTAGTTTTCCATTGACTGGTGAATATCCTTGAGTATATTTCTGAGAAAAGGCCTTTCAGTTGTGTACTTTGACTGCCTTCACATCTTAAATATTGTATTTTAAGTTTCTCATCACTTTTACAACTATCAGAACTATCAACTTTTTTTTTGAGACAGGCTCTTGGTTTGTAGCTCAGACTGGCCCCTAGCTCACTATGTAGCCCAGGCAAGCCTTAAACTCTGCAGTCCTCCTGCCTCTGCTTCTCGAGTGCTGGGATTACAGGCGTGAGCTACCACACCCAGAACTGTGGTATGTGGTACTGATTGCTGGTGGGCATGAGTCATCATGCCCAGTATTGTTGTATGTGGTTACCAGGGATCAAACCAGGGACCTTGCACTTGCTAGGCAGGTGCTGGAACCACTGGGCTACATCTCCAGCCCCAGAACTATAAACTTTTTAAAAAACAACGTTTTGTAGTTTTCTTCCCACTAGAGATATCCCCCATGAAATTCTTGTACACACTATAAAAGCTCTCCTAAATTTATGAGCCTGCCCTTTTCTCTCACATGCTTTAATGAATGAATATTCATAATACAGATTATTAGGTTTCACTTTAGCAGATCTCTATGTGCATAGCATATTTTAATTGTTTCTCCCTATCACCCCCTGGTCTCACATTCTTTGAGGGGTTCAGTTCATATAACATTTTTATCAAATTTACACCTCTGTTACCCACCTTACAATCCCTCAGACTTCCCCTTCTGCCTTTCTTCTTGCCTAATAATAGCTGCCTTCTACTTTCTTGTCATCTCTTTTAGATTCTACATATCTAGTTTATTTTGCTTGACATGATTTCCAGATCTACCCGCAATGGAGTATTATTTAGCCTTAAAAAGTATTTGTGACAAAGTCTTGTCTTAAAACTCAAGTGACCACGACTAGTTTCCCAGTGGAGTTGCCACGTCTAGTAATGTTTCGGTTATGGCTTGTGTCTTGATGTCCCCCCCCCATAGCCTTATGAGGTCATAAAAGGAGCTTTCTTTGGAATTGATTCATAGTGCAATTCCAGGCTCAAGGGCACTAGCTTTGAGGGTGTGTGTGCTGCTGCCCTAAGTGGCCTGCATAAGATAAAAGGGGCAGAAAGATACGGTTGAGGGCCCCACTCCTTTCCCTTGTTGCTTTGGCTACCACATGGGTGCCATGAACTGTTTTTCCTCTGCGACATCCCTCTACCATGGGTCACTCTGCCTTGGAGCCAGGTGATTATGGACCGAAATCTGTACGAAGTGTAAGCCAAATAAACCTTTCCTCCTTTACCTTTGGGTGTCAGGTATTTTATCTCAGCACCAAGAGAAAAGCAACTAACCTAGTCTCTCACCACAACTTCAAGCTGAATTTGGGAGTCTGTGTCTTGGAGGAGACTAGGTGACCCTTGCACTAAATTCCGAGCTGGGGCACTAATTCCACAAGTTTGGCTAAATACCATGACTTTCCAGGCCCTAATTTTTCTTGCGTGGCAAAGGAAACCTATTTTCCTATCCTTATGGCAAACAAATATATTCAAATATCTGAGTTAACTAGGGCTTTCTCTGTTTCTCCTTGGAGTTCTATCAGGTTGTACTTCGTGTTGTTTTGAGCTCTGTTGTCAGGCCCATGGATATTTAAAGTTGTTGTATCCTCTTAGTGGACTATTCTATCATTATACAATGGCCTTCTTCGTCCTTTGTAATATTTCTTGCTCTAAAATCTACACAGTCTGCTATTTATATAGCCCACTGCAACTTTTTTAAAACTTGACGTCATGGTCCAGTGATATCTCAGTTCACAAAATTAATTTGTTCTACAATTTTGGAAAAGATACCCATATTTGTGTTTGTGTGAGATAGCTGTAAGCCTAACATTGACCTGCCCGTTTAACCTACCTGCTCTCAGGTATTATATGCAGCAGGAAACAGACTAAGGAAAATTTGTTCTTGGGTTTTCAATCCAATTTCTCAACTTCTACCTCCAAATTGAAGCACTGAGGGCATTCACATTTAATGTTAGCTGGATACTAAACAGTCCTTACTAGAGGAACAGATTTAATGGAAGATATATAGAAGGATTTCAAGATTGGCTTACAATGGCCGCGTGCAGAGTCGGATAGGGAGAGTGCAAAAGGGCTGTCTGTGCTCTGGCGCTCTGAAGGACCCGGTCAAAGGCCTGGAGCTCCCTGTAGTGTCTCATGCAAGTCCACCTCAGGAGGCTAAAGGTTGGAGTCGGAAGCCAGGAGATGTTGTCCAAGTGAAGACTGGAGCTGCTCCAGAGAAAATAGCAGCAGTCCTTCTTTCCTCATTTCCCTTTTAAACTATCCCAAAGACAGTACTCCCTAGGGTGGGTCTTCCACACCGAGAACTACACTGAGCCAATCTAGCTGGGCCCTTCTTACTCAAACTGACATAACTGATCAACTTTCACAAATACCTTGCCCTTTTTTGCTCTCTCATCTGTTCCTTTTCCTCCTATTCTGCCTACTTTGGGGATGGTTACTGTTTACAACAGCCTTCTTGAGATATAATTCACATATTGTAAGTTTTACCCACCAAAAACGTACAATTCAGTATGTTAGCATTTAAATAAAATTGTGAAACCATCACCATCAATTAGAAAACATTTCGATCATTTCCAAAAGAAATTCTATATGCATCCCCACTAGATCCACCCTTTTTTGCCCTTCTTCTCCCTCTGAGCAAACGCTTACCTACTTTATTTCTCTAAAGCTTTTCTTATTCTGGACATTTTATACAAGTGGAATCATATCACACAGGTCTTTTGTTACTGGGTTTTTTCACTTGACATAGTGTAGGTGGCGAACCTATTATGCATGAGTTTGTTTTTCTTTTAAGATAAAATATGCTAATGTCTGAGTCGCTTTTTCTAAACTAAAACCTCAATGTATTCTGGTTTAATTGCAGTGTTGGCCCTTTGTGATAAATAAGTGTGTTTTGAGTTGCAGTTTGGGCGCTTGCTCTCTAAAAGGTTCACCTTTCCTGACATTCTATCTGCAAAGATCAGCAAGATTATCACACGTGTCAGTACTTCATTCCTTTTCTGGAAGAACCCCACTACAAGGACATGCTGTTTCTAACCTAGTCATCAGATGATTGGGCTTTTGAGGTGTTACTACTCTTTGGTTATCTCACATAATGCTGCTGTGAAAATTCACATGCAAGTTTTTATGTAGACATATCCTGCATTTCTCCTGGGTCCACACCTGGAAGTGGAGTTGCTGGGTCACGTGGGAACTCTTTGTTCAATAGTTGGAGAAGCTGCCAGATGATTGCGAAGTGGTTGCTCCATTTTTTTATTCCCTCCAGCACCATGAGTGTCCTCATTTCTCCGCATTGTCACCAACACATTAGAATCTGTCTTTTTGTCTGTGGCTATCCTAATCGGTAGGAACTGTATCTCACTGGGGGGTTGGTTTGCACTTTCTGAGGCTAATTTTTTTTTTTTTTTTGAGACAGGGTCTCGGTTTGTAGTTCAGGCTGGCCCTGAGCTCACTATGTAGCCCAGGCAAGCCGCTGCAAACTCAGCAATCCTCCTGTCTCTGCCTCCCGAGTGCTGGGATGACAGGCACGAGCCACCACACCCAGCATTGTGGTGTGCGGTGTTGATTGTTGGTGGGCGTGAGTCTCTACACCCAGCATTATATGTGGTTACTGGGGATTGAACTCAGGACCTTGTGCTTGCGAGGCAGGCACCGGAACCAATGAGCTAACCCTCCAGCCCTCTGAGGCTAATTTTATGTAAATATGTCCTGAGTCCTCTTTGGTGGAATGATTTATTCTCATGATTCTAGCTTATCCTCTTTGTAGCTCCATAGTGATAACCTTGTTTGGAAATGGGGTCTTTGCAGAGCTGATCAAATCAAGGTCATTATGTGGTCCTGGTTTTGTTTGACAAGAGAACATTTGGACAGAGGCACAGAGGGAAGACAACCGTGAAAAAGGCAGAGACAGGAGTTGTGATGCTGCTATAAACCAAGTAACATCTGGGGCCACCAGAAGCTGGAGGAGACAAAAAACCTTTTTGTTCTAGAAGGTTCTGTGGGCACCTGGCCCCACACACATAAAACTCAGCTTCCTGGTCACGGAAACTCTCAAGAAGCCTTTCGCAGCTCCAGGCTCCCATGTGCCCACCCCTGCCTACTCCCGGGCTTCTGCATTTGCCACCTTCTCCCCTGCCCCCTGTTCTCCCAGCAGTTCTAACATCTGGCCATTATCCAGAGTCGTGAAAGGTCCTACGGCTGCCAAGACAAACTCACAAATGAGACTGTACCTCCCGCTGCTCACAAGGTGAGATAAAGATC
This sequence comes from Thryonomys swinderianus, assembly GCA_004025085.1. NCBI lineage: Eukaryota > Metazoa > Chordata > Mammalia > Rodentia > Thryonomyidae > Thryonomys > Thryonomys swinderianus. The sequence goes on along the minus strand of PVIC010024270.1, from coordinate 15,137 downwards.
CGGCAGGAACTGACAACACAGGGCGCTCCCAGGTGACAGCTGCCCCCACAGCTGCCTTCACAGGGATGCCAGGGGCAGAGTGACTGTGCCTTATCATTTTTGGTAACAGGCGGTACCAGCTCCCTCCTGAGATAAGCAGAAGTAACTTCACAGACTGACTCAGTAGGCTGGGTGACCTCAGGTCCCGGGTAAACAGAGGCCAACAAACCTCAGACAGCCTCAGGCAGCTGTGTGTGTGAGGCAGACGTAAATAGAGACCTCTTAAAATCTAAAACTTGGAGGATTAAATCCAGGCAAGTGAGCCAGAGGCTTCTGACTGTACAGAGGTAACGCAGCCCTTAGAAGTCCTATAGGCCTGATGGGGTCCTTCATCCTTCCTAGCCCAAGCTCCGGCTGCTCACATGCCAAGGATTCTGGGAGCAAGTGCTCACGGGACATGTCCTGCACTCCAGCCTCTCTCAGGGAACTCATAAGGTCCATGTTAAAGGGTCCGTGACATCGGGCAGAGAAGATGCCCATCCAGCTGCTTTTGGTGTGCCGTGGAACAGTGGGCTTTGGATTCCTGATCCATTCTAGCCCGCTGAGTTTGTAGAGTCAGGGTTGAGCACCAGACGGCCACGCAGGGAGTGACACAACTTGTGTCTTTGGCTTCCAAAGCCAGTGCTTTAAATTTTTTTTTTTCTTTGGCCCACTGATTTTGTTTATTAGAAAACATTTGTAAAAAGAAAACATTTGAGTGCTGCCATGTGGGCATTTGAAAAGTTATGCAAATAAATAAGATAGACTTTGCTTCCAATGTCATTTCCTGACTGCGAAGTAAATGAACAGCAGAATAAGCGAGAGTGGGAGTTTGTAGGGTGAGGGTAGGGGTGTCCAGATCAATCACTTTGGGATGGAGGTGCAGCCGGTCCGTGTTGAGGTTTTGGGTTAGGTTGCTGGTGTTTTATGAATCCCGGGTCAGGGCCCCTGTCCCTGCTAACCACTCCTACACTGCGGACAACCGGTGGCCAGAGCCTTGGCAAAGCGGGTGGGCAGGGGGTCAGCCTGGGAACCTGCAGTTCCCAAGCACTGTGACGCACCCTCCCCATGGACGGTCACTCTGACCCCCTCAAAAGTGTGAATGGAGGGGACAGAGGGTGGGCAGCAGCAGGAGCGCAGGGAGGCAAGAGCGGACTCATGTCTCTCTGGGTCTCCAGAGGAGCTCCCCACCCCAACTTCCCACAGAGCAGCCCAAGCACACTCTGGACTGGCTGACAGGAGGGTCTCGCTCTGGTATAAAAATGATGCCAAGTGGGCCGGAGGGTTAGCTCAGTGGTTCCAGCGCCTGCCTCGCAAGCGCAAGGACCTGAGTTCAATCCCCGGTAACCACATAGAATGCTGGGCGTGGAGACACGCCCACCAACAATCAACACCGCATACCACAATGCGGGACGTGGTGGCTCACGCCTGTCATCCCAGCACTCAGGAGGCAGAGACAGGAGGATTGCTGAGTTCACGGCGGCTTGCCTGGGCACCATAGTGAGCTCAGGGCCAGCCTGAACTACAAAGTGAGACCCTGTCTCCAAAAAGCAAAAAAAAAAAAAAGCCAAAATATATCTAATATGAAATTTACCGTTTACACCAATTTACACCAGAAAATTAAGTACAGTCGCATTGTCGTGCAGCCAACGCCATTATCTCTAGAGCGCCCTCTATCCTCCCAAACGGAAACTCTGTTGATCATGCAGTGAACCCCACTTCTCAGCCCCACCCCCAGTAGATCCCACTCTGCCTTGAGGCTCCATCAACGTGATGACTCTCACTGCCTCGCAGGAGGGCAACTTCACAATATGTATCTTTGGGGAGCTAGTTTATTTCACTGAGCGTGACGTCTTTGGGGTGCACGTGTATGGCAGTGTGGTTAAAAACCTTTTCAAGGCCGAGTAATATTCCATCTCATGGGTGTGGTGCACTTTGTTTACCTACTCCCTTGTCACTGTGACTTATGGTTATCCGAGTGTAACTTGGGGGGAAGAACATCACCCTGTTTTCCACATCTTACATTCCCACCAGGCTTGGGTGTGGCTTAGTGGCGACAGCTCACCAGGCACACACAGGCCCTAGGTTCTGTCCACAGGATGGCAAAAAAAGCATAACACAACACAACATCCCACACCATGGTGTGCAAGAGTGCCGGTGTCTCTATGTTCTCATCAGTGCATTATGTTTCACTTTTGTTTTTGATGCCAGCAAGAAGCCAGCTCACTCCTCAGGAGCGCTGTTGACCCCGTGTAGCACAGAGCAGTCAGGTGTGGTCTTTGCACCCAGGGCCTTCGAGGCAGTGGATGAAGCTTCTCTCCCCAGGACTCTGCACCTCAATCCTGACCTCAGGGCCCATCACGGCCCCCGGTCCACATGCGCAACATCCAGGAGGAGCCGAAGCAGGAGGGCCTGAGACTCGAGCTCTGCCCTCCCTTCTGGTCCCCTTGACCTGACATCTCAGTGTCCCCAGGCTGTGGCTCTCTCATTTTTGGCCTCTCCATCCCTCTGGCTCTTGAGGGGTAGAGGGAGAAGCAGGGACTGCTGGGGCAACGAGGGGTCCTCTGCCTGGGGGCTGAGCCGTGGGTATCAGGGGCCTTACTAGGAGATCTGCCCTGGCACCTGGGTCTTGGCACTTACAGGCCCTCAGGCCACCTTCCTAGGGTTCTTGGAGACCCACTTTTTTGCTCACCAACGCTGCTGCCTCCCGGGCACTGAAGGCAAATGTGACTCAAATGACACCTGGCAAGTCACTAACACGCTAGGGTGAGGAAGATCACTGTGCCGCTTTGTCCCGCTCCCTCATACGTGATTTACAAAAAGCTCCACAGTTTAAGTTACAGGTCACTCTTGGGGTTGTACATTCTATGAGTTTGGACCAACGAGTCTTAACATGTAGTCACGACTGAAGTGTCATACAATGTTTTCACTGCCCAAAAACTCTCAGGACTCCAGCCACTCATCCCTTCCTCATGCCCAGACTCCTGGCACCCGCTGGCTTGTGAACTGTCTCCATGGTTGTGTCTTTTCCAGAACGTCATACTGTTGAAATGATATAGTGTGTATCCTTTTCAGATTAGCTCCTCTCACTCAATAATGTGTATGTAAAGTTTCTCCTTCATGTCTTCTCATGGCTTCATTGTTTTGAGGGATGTATAATATTCCAGTGTCTGAAGGTACCACATTTACCTGTCGATTCACCTACTAAAAGACATCTTAGTTGCTTCCAAGTCTTAGCATTTATGAGTAAACCTGCTGTAAATATTCATGTGTGGCTTTTTCCATAGGCTTAAACTCCCAGCTCATTTGGGTAAATCTCACGCCTTGTGAGATCCTATGGTCAGAGTAGTTTAGTGTTGTACAAAGCCCTCTGACTGTCTTTGGAGGCAGCTGTGCTGATCTGCTTTCCTGGCAGTGTAAATGAGCATCATGTGGCTCTGTGCTGTTTGGACTTTAGCCATCCTAGCAGGAAAATAAAGGAAATGTGCTGTTTTTTTAGTTTGCATGTCCCTGGTGACTGGGAATCTGTTCATGTGCCTGCTTGCCCTTTGTATATCCTTTCTGATAAGGTTTCCATTTGTATTTTTTGCCCATTTTAAAATTAGGTAGTTTGTTTTTGTGCTATTGACTTTTAAAGGTTCTTCATTTATTTTGAGAAGCAATTATTATGATTTCAGTGGTGGAGATTTATCGCAGGGCTTTTGCACTGAGCTACATCCCTAGACCTTTATTATTTTAAAATAGGCTTTTGCTAAGTCACTAAGTTGCTAAAACGGAGTCGAATTTGCAATCCTCCTGCCTCAGCCTCCTAGAATGGATTACAGACATGTAGCATCAGCTGGAAAATAGTTCTTTACTGCCTGTGTCTTTTGCAAATATTTCCTCCTAGACTGAATCATGTCCTCTCACTCCCTAGAGCCTCTCAGCTTTAAAACATCAGAAAAAAACAACAGAAAGTTTCCTAGAATATGAGACTCTTACCCAGTGGTGCCCATCCTGCTCCCCTGACAATGATTTCAAGACGTTCCTAAATTTGGTCCTACTTCTGAGATCCTAGGTCAGTAGGTGTGACCTGGTGTCTGGGCCAGCGGGAGCCCAGGGCTCCATAATTCACTGCTAGTTGACCTCTACTGCTACTGGGGCTTCTCCAAGCATCACCTTCCCAAGCTAAAGCCACAAACATCTTTAGGCACAAAGTGGCACCTCCTCAGATCTTCCCAAACGTGGAAGGTGACAGTTCAGTCTTCAGGTCCTCAAACCAAGACCCTTAAGGCTAACCTTGGCTCCTGTCTCCCTCGGACACATCTATTCTATCAGCAATATCGGTGGGTCTCCTTTTATTTTTTTCTTTTTTCTTTTTTTTGTAGTACCATACTTCAGTACTTGGGATTGAATGCAGGACCTTTGCACTGAGATACATCCCTGGGCCTTTTATTTTTTATTTTGAGACAGGTTCTCGCTAAGTTGCTAAGTTACTCAGGCTGGGATCCAACATGTGACCCTCCTGCCCAGCCTCCCAATGGGCTGGGATCGCCAGCCTGCACTACTCTGTTGGGCTGTACATTTCTTTATCAGAGTCCGGTTTATGCATGTGTACAGGCTAGCAAGAAACTTTCTACAAGGCAAGACTGAGCCAGGTGTGATGGTGTGTGTCGTTATTCCACCACTCAGGAGGCTAAGGCAGGAGGATCACCACAAGTTCAAGGCCAACCTGGGCAACCGATGAGCTCAAGCCCAGCCTAAACGATACAGTAAGACCCTGCCTCAAAAAAAAACAAATCAAAAGGGAGCCCAGCAGCAGTCCCCAGCAGTACCTTTTCACCTCAAGGTACTGTTAAGACTCCCTGGCTTGGCAGACTTGCAGCCATTTGCCTGGCTGATGCCTGGCTCCAGCAGCCTCCCCTCTGAACCTTTGCAGCCCTGCTCCTGCCTGGTTCGCCATTTTTACCCGAGCCCCCCCCCCACCTCCCTTACATCCTACAAGCTCCCATTGAGCCTCAAATGCCTGCCCACAGACCCTCCTTCAGGAAGCCCTCCACACGCCCCACTCTCATGCCCATACGCCCCCTCTTCTTCCCAGCCCCCTGGATGGACTCCCACAGTTGACCAGGTATCTGCTTGCCAGGTATCTTTCCTCAGTCCATATTCTCAACACCCCAGTCTGCTCCCGGGTGGATTCTACATATACTTCCTGGATTCATAAATTCTCCAGAAAGGTGAAAAATGACACAGCTTTCCAGTAATGCTCCAAATAGAGAGAGCCCTTCTGCCACCTCATGAACTCACCTTTCATTAGTGGCAGGAATGTTTCTAAATGCATCAGTGTGTGTGTGCCTGAGCACAGGAACAGTGGGGACAGCTGGCCTGAGGGAGCATGTGTGTAGGGCCGGCTGGACCGGCTCAACTGCCTCCCTGTTTCTGCAGCTTCTATGTGCATGTGTGTGTGTGCAGACATAAATATGTAAATTCATGTGTTCACATACTGATATATGTATGTTACTTACATGTGTGTCTACATGTGGTTGGTGGTCCTGGAGCTATCCTCTGGCCATGGCTGGCTACCTGGAATTTTGCTTATCATGTCCTCTACCTCGTTAAGCCTCTTGCCTACTAGCAAGTAAAAGAATAAACTATCAATATTAGTGGTCACTTTTCCCCTAAGTCTCCACCACCAAACTCAGATGCATGTTTTTAAGCCATAGAATTTTGCGTGAAATTCCATTCATGTATAGCTGGCATGATGGGGCACATCTGTAACCCCAGCACTCTGAGAGACCAAGGCAGGAGGATCACAAATTTTAGCCCAAAGGGCAATTTAGCACCTTAGTGAAACTCTATCTCAAAAACAAAAACTGAAAAAAGGCCGAGGATGTAGCTCATTGTGAAGGCTCTAGGTTCAATCCTCAGTACTATGGATGGGGCGACCAGAGAAATTAATTTCAAGTTAATTTTCATCTACTTTATCCCATGATCATAGAAGATCCCTTAACAATATTCTCAATGAGAAAATTCTATTATGTTGAAGACAGTAAATACATATGTCATATTAGTCAATTTTGTCCTTTCTTCCCAAATCCTTTATGGGATTTAGACTAATGATTTAACATGTACACCACCTGCAGTTTGTTCTTCTAGAGAATCTACCATTTGTTCAGCAATGCTGGGGTGTCCATGCTCTACCCAAGGTGCAAACGCATGACATGCTTGAATGCCAATAACTACATTGAGAAAAATGCACTATGCCTGCACGACAGAGAGCAGGGCAGGGGTCAGGGGACGTACATCGGGCGGCAGAGGCGACACGGAGACAATCTGAGCACTTGAGGAGCCAGCCTGGCGCTCAGCCAGGTGCCAGCCCCACCTGCGTGACACTGCACATACTCCAGGCACTGTGGCCACTTGTTTATGGGCCAGTTTCCATGTCACCGAGACTTGACCCTGGGCCCAGCCCAAATGCAGCCCACACATCACCCTTGTATCCTCCTGCCACGTCTGCCAAGCGGGCGGTGTTCAATAAATGCCCGTGCCCTTGCTCAGTCCCAGAGACTCGACTGCCAAGAGGTGACCAGTCATATAGTGTGGAGCTACAGTCCTGTGACGGAGGAGAGTCCCGGGGCACCAGGGTCTCTCAGTGGTACAGCGTGTGCTTAGCGTGCACGAGGCCTTGTCTTCAATTTTCAGCACCAAAAAATAAAATGGAATAGAATTTCTGGAATGACTGGGTTAACTCTCAGCCGACCCCAACAAAAGAAAAGCAAACATAACCCTCAGCAGGGATTTAGACCTAATCAGGGGTAGGGTGACTCAGAGCATGCATCGCTGGAAGAAGGGAGTGGAGTTTCCAGGCCTCACCTGTGAGTGCTGTGGTCCTAGAGGCAGAGTCGCTGCCCCAGCCGAGAGGCTCAGCCCTGCGGTGTCTGCCCTCTGCACATGGCCGGCCGTCCTGACGCTGGGGCTGGCAGCCAGCTTGGGCTTTATTGCACTGTTGCTGGGCCCGCCAAGTGTGTGCAACAGCTTGTGGGGACCCGGCATGCCTGCCAGTGGGGCAGTGTCGAAAGAGCAGCACACTCCAGAGGGCTCTCAGATCATGCCCGCCGGGGGGCCCAGGTGTGCCCAAGGAAATTCTAGAGTCACAATGCCATAAATTCTGACCTCAGATCCTACAGTCAGGCTCACCCATGGAGTTATTTTTGTGCAGCTGTCCTCGTGGTAATTCTAGACGCTTGAGCGCTGCAGTGAACTGCTGCTGAGTACCTTTGGCTAACATCATGTGGTACCCAAAATACGTGTGGTTATTTTTGTGGTGCTGGGAATTGAATCCTGGGCCTCCAGCATGCTAAGCAAGTGCTCTATTGCTGAGCTATAACCTCAGCCGCATAATTTGTGCAATTTTTAATGTCATCATTAAAAAATAAATTTAAATGGGAAAACTTGGGTTAAAAATAATAGCATGTGTATAGGCATGATAGTACATGCCTGTAGTCCTGGTAACTTGGGAGGCTGAAGCAGAAAGATCGCTTGAGCCCAGAGACCTCTCAAGACCAGTGTGGGCAATATAGTGAGACTGTCATCTCAAAATAATAATGCTGTGCTGGGCATGGTGGCTCATGCTTGTAATCCCAGCACTCAGGAGGCAGAGGCAGGAGGACTGCTGAGTTCAAGGCTTGCCTGGGCTACATAGTGAGCTCAGGGCCAGCCTGAACTACAAAGTGAGACCCTGTCTCAAAAAAATAATAATAATAATGCTAATGACAATAATGATAACAATAACAATAATAATAATAGAGAGCGTATATCATGTGCTGACTCAGTACAAGGTACTGAACCAAGTATTTAGTCCTTGTCTTAGTCAATTCTCACAGCAAAACTAAGAGGCAAGTACATTGTGAACTTCATTCCATAGAAGAAGCAAACTGAAACTTAGGTTACCAAACTGACCCAGGCTTTCACAGTGTCCTTTGACCAGGAAGTCAGTATCTTTATAGCAAAGTTCTCTGGAATTATCAGGATTCATTCAACGTGAATCTTATTTGCAGATGTGAACAACACGACCATTCACTTAGACCGTGGTGATATTTCACCTTCAGCACCCATGACCGAAATGGCACTACTGCGAGTCCTGCCCTGAATCCTGCTGAATCCAGACCTTGGACTCAAGGATGCTGGCCAGTCTTTTCTACTCCATCTAATATTTTATTAGGATAGAACCAAAGACTAGATGGAGCAGTTGTTATGGTAATGGTAACATTTAATATTTATTGAACACCGACCAGGGGCCAGATACAGAATTCAAACCTGGGAAAATCAACACCGAAACACCCCAAGCCAGAGGCTGTCCCAGGGCCCTTCAAAGGGTCCCCAAAGTCAGGGCTGTTTCCCAGCAACACCGATCCTAGCCCATGTTCTGCTCATTCTTTCTGGATCCTATAATGTGTGGTCCGGAAGCTGCATGGTGCATGTCTTCCAGAAAGCCAAGGTTTGGGCAGCTTTGAAAACATGTACAATAGTGCCATGCTACTGGGTTGATTTGTTTTTTCATTTGGAAAATAGAATGGATTGGTTTGTGTTATTTTTCACCAAGTTACTGAATGCATACTTCTAAACGTTTTAGTTTTCATTTTTGAAAGGGACAGCTAAAAGCCAGGGAGAGCCTGTAAGAGACTCTGGGTTTTTAATGAGATCCTAGGGTCCCAAGAGCCCGAGTTTGAGAACAGTGGTTCTGGGTGGTACCACATTCCTCGGTGTGTGGCCCATGGGCTCATTGTCTGCACAGCCTTCCTCCTGTCACAGATATGATGGAAACATAGGTTCAGGAGTGGTGGAATATGGTGGCTCTTGGCTGTAAACCCAGGTACTCAGGAGGCTGAGGCAGGAGGATCACAAGTTTGAGGGTAGCCTGAGCAATGTAGCCACTTTAGAGGGAGCCTGTCTCCAAATATAAAAAGGGTTGAGATGCAGTGCTATGGTAGAGAGGCCCAGGGTTCCATCCCTAGTACCATCTCCAAAAGACTCAAAAACCCAAAACCCATCGCTTTAGGACTTCACGCTACCCCACAGTCCTCCCCTCACGCCCGTCCAGTCTGGTGTCCTCACAGGCACTTCCGGGGACACTTGGGTGCACAAAGCAGGACTCTGAGGGTTACACAGCTTTTCTGTTGTCCATTGTCATCAGCGGCTGTGCTTCACCCCCTGTTCCTAGGAAACTTCAGACTTTCCTGCTCTCACCTCATATTTTTGTTTTTGTTTTTTTAATGTTTTGTTTTGTTTAGTTGGTTTTAATGCAAGTTCTTACTGTGTAATCCAGGTTAGCCTTGAACTCCTTATGCAACCCAGGCTGGTCTTGAACTCACAGAAATCCTTCTGCCTCAGCCTCCTGAGTGATAGGCATGTAGTCCCATGCCTGGCTGACTAAGCTCAGATTTATGAAATCCACTCCTATGATGAGCCCAGGTTTCTGCAGAAGGGGCTGTGTGGAAAGCAACAAGGTCACTGTCCCCAGGGACTTTCAAGTGCTGACAGGACCAGGGTGTTGTGGGTGGAATTTCAGACACGAAGGGAGACAGGGCCCCAGCTCTGAGGATGGTACTCACGAAGGCAGGGCCTGGCCTTCGGCCAAGACACCATTTCCATTGTATTTGTGGCAGGAGGAAGGCTGTGCAGACAGTGAGGCTGTAAGCTAACAGCCGAGGAAGGCGGTACCAGCCAGAACCACTGTTCTCAAACTCGGGCTCTCAGCACCCTAGGGTCACATTAAAAACCCAGAGACTCTTACAGGCTCTCCCTGGCCTTTAGCTGTCCCTTTTAAAAGTGAAAACTAAAATGTTTTGAAGTATGTGAAAAAGTAACAAAAATAAATCCATTGTATTTTCCAGCTGGAGCGTACAGGTGGGGAGCTAGGGCAAGGAGCATTCATACACGGCTTGCAGTGAGCCTTGGGCCTGAGGTTCTGCAGCTTGTGGCCAGCAACAGGCCACTGCAGGAGCCATGGCTGAGCCTGGCAGGACCAGGGAGCATGGGAGGAGGGCGGGGAGGAGCTACAGAGCGCTGTGGTGCAGTTCCTCATGCATATTCATGAGGACCATGTGTTTCTGCACCTCGCAGTACTCAGTACTGGCTGTATCTCCACCTCTCTTAGGCTCCAAAGAAGCGTGGGAGGAACAGCGGGGTGCAGCTGTGCTGAGAAACTTGCCCAGCAGCACAGCAAGTTTCTGGCAGAGGCCACATTGCTCTCCTGGGCTTAGGAGGCTTCTCCCTGCAGAGTAGAAAGTGCCAATGTCTGCAAAGGCAACCAGAGAACGGGGCTGTCTTGGCCCAGGCCTGAGAAGGGTGTTTCCTGGGCTGCCCCAGGCCTGAGGCGCTGGCTGTCACATGGTGACCCCAAACCCCCTACCACCTGGACCCTGTAACTTTATTTGAAGGTCAGATCTGGACCCCTGGGGACCAGCAAGATGCATCCAGAGACAGGTGACAGAGAGAGAGAGACAGAAACAGAGACAGAGACAGACAGACAGAGAGACAGAGAGGAGGACAGGGAGGAACTATGCAGGCACTGTACTAGACATCTCACTTTAAACTTTTTGAGGCTGAGGCAGGAGGATTGCAAGTTTGAGACCACCCTGGGCAATTTAGTGAGGCAGGTGAGACCTTGTCTCAAAATAAAGAAAGTTAATGCTGGGGATGTAGCTCAGGGCAAAGGCCCTGCGCTCGGTACCCCCCTCCCCACCCCGTACATACAGAGTAAACTCTTTATTCAAGTAAAACCTCCATGCAGAAAAGAGACAGGGCATGGATGGACAGGTCTTCTGACAACACACTTCTGTACCTGACCCTAGAAGCAGAATATTGCCAGCATCCCCAGAATCTCCCCTGTGCTTCTGCTAAGCTCTTCCCCCCAGGACACTCTGTATCGTGACTTCACAGCATGGGTAGGCTTTGAGTGTGTTCAAGTTCATACAAGCAGACGTACGCTGTGTACCTCTGCGTCCGCCTCTCTCTTGGCACTGCTGGTGAGAACCATCTTGACTGTGCACATGGGTTGTTCTTCTTGGTGCTGAACAGGATTCCACTGGTGCAGCGCTCTCATGATTAACTTCTCCTTCCTCCAGTGATGAACACTTAGGTGGCTTCCAGGGCTCTGTGATTACATAAGTCTTTTGTGTTCGTGTCTTTCAGCAGCTCTTTGCACACATTGCTCTTGGGTAACAACTAGGAGTGGAAGGGCTCAGTTGTATGACTTAGTGATGTTCAAGTGTACAAGAACGGCCCTGTGGTTTCCCCACATGGGTATACCATGACCATTCCCACCTGCTGGTCACTAGTCATGCTTCCTCCACGTCTTTCTTTCTTTCTTTCTTTCTTTCTTTCTTTCTTTCTTTCTTTCTTTCTTTCTTTCTTTCTTTCTTTCTTTCTTTCTTTCTTTCTTTCTTCTTTCTTTTTTTTGAGACAGGGTCTCGCTTTGTAGTTCAGGCTGGCTCTGAGCTCACTATGTAGCCCAGGCAAGCCTCGAACTCAGCAATTCTCCTGTCTCTGCCTCCTGAGTTCTGGTATTACAGGCATGAGCCACCACACCTGGCACTGTGGTATGTGGCATTGATTGCTGGTGGGCGTGAGTCACCATGCCCAGCATTGTATGTGATTACCGGGGATCAAACTCGGGACCTTGCGCTTGCGAGGCAGGCACCGGAACCACTGAGCTAATCCACCAGCCCCTTCCTCCACGTCTTTCTAACACATAGTACAAGTGCCTAAGACATGGTGCTTCTGTCCTTTTGAGATGGTTTGGATCAAGGCAAAAGGGGTGGACTTTAATAGGACAACCTGGCCTCTTATCCTGGCTCTGCCCTTTCCCTAGACCCGGGACATTGGCAGGTTCCTTGCCAACCAGTGATTCGGCTTCCTCCATGTCAACAATAGCTTATCTTCTAAGGGCTCTGTGTGTAGTTCCTGGTCCATGCACAGATAGGGGCCCTTGGGGAACCCCAGGGGACACCTGAAGGCCTCCACCTCCATTGCCCGTGGCTAACTCTGGTGGCTAGAACTGCCCATAGTGAGTGCCACCCCAGGGAGGGAGTCGGGTCAGGATCTGGCCATTGACCCAGAATCCAGATTGGCTGGCGTGGACCTCAAAAGGGGAAAGGACCAAAGAGGTGGCACTGCTGTCCTCACACTTGCCCTGTGGCTTCCCTAGTTGGGACGTTCTTAGCTCCTTCCCAGGCACACGGCCCCTGAGGATCCCGTGGGCTTGTGTTGCTGCCGTGGGAAGAACACGTCTCGCACTCACAGATCAAATGCAGCAATTGAATTGCGAAGGCAGTTGGGGCAACAGGCTTTTAAGTAAATGAAAATCCGATCAATATTTTACTTGGTTATATTTTTAGAAACGATTGTTTCCTACCCTCATTTAGTTTTGTCTGGTAACTTCTGCCAGAGATGAGGTTCTTTGTGTTTTAAACCAAGCATTGCTGCGAGTCATGCGACATTAAAAATAAAAGTTTGTCCTCATAGCAACTAAGAGCACAGGAAAATAGAAGCACAATCCTCTCTAAAAGCTGCGTGAGATGAACAGGGACGGTACAGAGAGCTTTTTAAAGAAAACCAGTCCTGACGTTGGAAGGGCCAAAATACACACAAAAGATTCCTTTCTGGGAGTCACGACCGACTGAAATAGAAGTGGTTTGTGGTGTTGGGCACAGAGGGAGAGGACGCGTGGGACACGTCCCCAAGGCCTCAGAACTGCCATTCCTGCGACCAAGAGAGGCTTGGCTAGCTGGTCCCGAGCCGTCCCCTCCAGCCTCCCCGAGCGCACGGACAGCAGGAAGTGCTTCTTTCCACATCTTACACTCCGCTCTGCTCTTGTCCTCGGACTCCAGCATTAGCCACCCCGAGCCCTTCTTCACTCTCGGCCACCTGTCCAGACTGGGATGGAGCAGGTGCTGTGTGACAGAGCCCAATTGGGTGGTGACACTGGAGTCCCAAACCCCATCCTGGTCCCCCAAGTCTGTCCCTAAAAGGCTGACTGACTTAGGCTAAACCCAAAGACAGAAAATCCCAGTTGGAAAACAGTTTTCTAAATTGCCAAACATCGAGTGTGGAGCCCTCTTGTTCCAGGAGAGAACCTCACTGCAGGCCGGGCAGAGCTGTTTCCCGGCCACACGGCTGTTAGTGACAGAGTCGGGACTAACCCTCGCTTGTCTCTGCCATCATGGTAGTGTTTTTATTGACTGATAGTCTAAGGAGCAGGTGTGGTCCGTGAACATCGCATGACCCGAGGGCCTTGATGTCACCAACCCTGTTTCTCAGAGGGGTAAATGGGCTCCTTCAAAAAAACATGGGAAGAGGGCTGGGGGTTTAGCTCAAGTGGTACCGTGCCAACCTTGGACGCACAAGGGCCTGAGCTCGATCCCCGGTACCACCAAAAAAAACATGGGGAAGGCCACCTGCTTTGAACCCTGTCTCCTTTAGCCTGTTACCACCCACTGGTGGTAGGAAGGGGCTTTCACAGGTGAGCCGAGGAAGGAATGATCAAGGGCAGCCAGAGATCAGGATTTGTCCACACGTATAGACTGAAACTGTTTGAAACATAAATGTCATTTTAAGGTCTGAATCAAGCAGCAGAACAGAAAGATAGAGCAGCTACCAGGTATCCTTGGCCACGTGCCTGCTCCTATAGGCCCTGGTGATTTTAACAGTGTCCTGTACCCTGTCTTTACTGTGGATGGCCACAGCTGCCCACGCCGGGGCGACTCCCAGCAATATCAGATCTCTCATCTAACTGTATCCCAAAAAACGCGAGTTTAGGAGAAAATGTGCAGACACCTCACTCAAGAAGAACACTGAGGCTCCCCAGAGAGTATACCACGCAGAGGGACCCAGGACGATGACACGGGGACTCCAGAAGGGCCGTGGGTCCTGGTGGCAGAGCCCTATGCCAACGCAGAGCTGCCGTCTTCCCCCAGCTGCGGGGAGGGTGACACACGTCTCTGGAATGTGCACACTGTGTTGTTCCGCCTGAGTCCACGGTCACTTAATGAGGTCTGTGCCTTCCGAGCCCAAAGGACCGATGAGTCAGATCGCTGGGTACCCAGAGATGCAAATCCTGGGGTGTGTTCGCCCCCACAGCGAGGACCATTCACAGAGCACTGTGTGGGGAGAAAGTGCGCGGCTCTGACTCAGACCTGGGAGTGGGTGGAAGGAGCCTGGCACACTGCACCAGGTGACTCAGTGAGGCCGAGGGTTCCCCGAATGCTCTCGCCACAGATGGGTCTGTAGGTGCAGTGCCGATCCACGTAGGATCCCAGCAGGCCTGGAAAAGTCTGCTCTGCCAAGACACTCTCAGGAGTCGGGAAAGACGAGCCATAGGCCAAGGGAGCACTTGCCAAGACATTTCTGGTACCAAACACTACCCAGAGTACACAAAGGACTCTTCAAACTCAATAGTACGCAGCACATCAATGTAAAGGATCGGGATCTGCACAGAAATCTCATCAGAGCAGATGTTCCAAAGGCGAGGAAGCCTATGAAGTGTTGCCTCCACTTCACCGTCTCTGGGGGACACAAACTCAAACCACCAGATGGGATGGCCGCAGAGAAGGGAAAGCCGTGCGGCAGCAGGAACTCCCGCCCACCTGCAGTGGGAATGCCCGCGCACGGTGGGCCAGAAGCACATGTCTTATAAAAGCAAACATGCCCTCCCCATGTGACCCAGCAATCAACTCTGCTCCTCTAGTCCTTGCATGTCCAGGGCACATGAAAAGCTGCTCAAGAAACCCCTCGCCCTCAGCCACTACAGAGGACGTCTCCAGGGCTATGTGGATGACCACGGCCACGAGGAGGAAGAGACACCTTACATCGGTCCTCTCCAACCGCCAGACGCTGGCCGTGATCTGACAGGGTCGGGAAGCAGAAAAGGATGCAGGTCTCGCATCAGGGCCAGAAATGGGACACAGTCAGGCCACCACCTGCCCCTGGCTATGAGAGCTCCCAGCTGGAAGGTGCCACCACCACCCTGTGCCCTGCAGCCGATCCTCCCCAGCTCACTCCTTCCCCACCAGTTCACACTGCACAGCACAGTCTCTGCCCACCCAGAGCAGCCAGGGTCAGCCTGCCCTGCCCACCTGCAG